>JAVQJF010011557.1:0-29425 GCA_036023855.1 Gadopsis marmoratus
ATTCATTAACCATACTGCTTATCCCGAAGGGTCGCAGGGGGGGGCTGGAGCCAATCCCAGCTAACATTGGGCGAGAGGCAGGAAACACCCTGGACTGGTCGCCAGTCAATCGCAGGGCACAGTACAATTAAAAATCAGAAATGGTCGCTTCTAAGGAAAGTGACTCATTTCACTGTAAACTCAGCTCCTTCGTTCCTTGTTTCTCGTCTCTTGTGTGGGAGAGACTAAGAGACTAACGATGGGAAAAATGTGGGTACAATTAATGGAATCGGCACGCACACACGATGCCACCAGCCTCTGTTTTTTTTTTCTTTTTTATTTGCTCGTGAATAACTTTCCCCCACAATGAACCACTTAATAACTACCAATCATTGTAAAGTGCTAATTGGTAATCATGGTAAAGGCATAGGCAAACTGAGCAGAGTTTAATTGCGCTGCTTGTGGCCCGTAAAGAAACTCAAATGACTTAATGAGCCACGTTTCTGCCACCTGACTGCCCCCATGTTTCATAGATAAAAAGAAAGATTTGACGGATCACTTCTGCTGATGCTTACTGCACATTGTTCATGACGTTCAACATAAAGTTATAATGGCTGATGAGACTCTGGTCAAATGCTTGAAGTAAATATACTTCCATAGCTCCATAGCACATAGGGTAGATGGTTATTTTAAGAGATATATCAAGTCTGTTGGTTAACGTTTACTATTAACTTCGGCGGTGGCAGTGGTGAGCAAAACAAATGACTGGATTCGGTGTGTCTGCTCACGGGCCTTACGTGGAGGATCAAGTGGGAATGAAGATCCATAAAAGCTCTTGGAATCCATCAATAAATAATTTGACTTGCTTAAACAGATCTTGCGTATTCACAGCCAACCCTGACAGAGAGAAATGTTTGCAGGGCATCGATCATCCGGCCATAATTCTGGACAACTGCCTTAAAGATATTAAAGAGAAAGAGGGAGAAAAAGACCTGTCAAAGATCAATGATCTGCAACGGCGATGAAGCAACATCAACACAGTGGCGATACAGTGCCAGCCAGCAATGAACGGTCGATTGTTAGTATGTGTAAAATGTTTTGGAATTTGTCCTGCAGATAGCTTCAGGCTATCGAAACAGGCAGCAATGGCTGCAGAGTTACGCTTGTGGGCATCTCCGCCCGTCGAAGTCCGTCCACTAAAACTGCTTGTTTTTGCCACTGACTCTGGCTCAGAAGTGTCTGACAACATTATGGGAAGGATCCCTACAGTGACGGACCTTTTTGTTAAGACAGCCAGGTTCAGTCACAGTACTTTACCTACATCTTACAGTATTTCATATTTTTTATTACTTAATTCACTCTTTCCTGTTCACTGTATTTCCTTAAATAAAAACCAGTAGCCAAATAAAAGCCGGGTCTCCAGTAGGGACCGGGGGTGTGGCTGACGTGAACAAATAAAGGCCGGCCTCTCATGTAGGTCGGGGGGAAAACAAGGCTGGATAAACTCCTGGTTTTCACCACATTTATCCACTTTGGGAAAACTAGATGCAAAAATCAATGAGATGTTGCCGTCATTGGGTGCTGAAAATGTATCCAATCTTTCTTTTCGATCGTAATGCTGATATTGACTGATGTGGATTAAATGACTGGAGTATGGCACTAAAGTGCCTTATTGTAAGCATACAGGTATAGGTTTATTTTGGCAGCATAATCATTAATCAATACTCGGCCAAAGACAGAAACCACAATATGTAATGCAACTTTGTGTTAACTTCAGGTCTAAAATCTGGGATACAGAAAGAATGCAGAATAAATAGGAAAAAAAAATGATTTAGTGGGCTCATACATTATGTATGTTTTCATATCTTAAATGTGTTGAAGCTTTTGGCATAATACAGTAGCTGAAAGTAGAGCAAACTAGACTAACAAAAGCATGTTTCACTGTGTCTCCCAGTGGAGAAACCCAGAGACAAGAGCAAACCTTTAGTGATGACTTCAAAGGGAGGGAATAAAAGCATCACCTTGAATACTGGCTGCACATCAGGTCAACGTGACGTTTTTTTTTACTTTTTATAAAAATAATTTTCCTGAGTGCAGTGGAAGAGTCTGAAGAGGCCTTCTGTTTGAAAATCTTTGTTCACAAATGTGGCAAATTGTCTGAGCAGATAGTTAGATTACCAGAACGTCACAGCAAAGTCTGGCCTTTGGAATCAACCACAGCGCCATCAAGTCAGGTTGAGCGTACATGCCTGACTACTGAACAGACTCTACTGCAAAGTTAAAGCCATCCTTGTCGCATTGATCTTCTAACTTCCTCCAAGGAGTCGAGATTGAACTGTCCTGGGAGCTGAAATACTGCTCACATACTGTATTTACTCTGAGTTTCAGATGGGAGTTTGTGTTGGTGTGAACTCTTTCAATGTGACTTGACCGAGCTAGTTTGAGCTACTAGCCTGACAGAGTGTAACTGAGTTTGATTCAGTTTCACTGAGTCAATCAATGGAGTCAGTGGCAAGTGAGCTGGAGATTAGCTGAGTTTAACAAAAGTGCAAGTAAGAATTTTTCAAAAGATTAGACTGAGCACAATTTTTTTTTCTTAAAAGAAACCTGCAGCCTGGATGTGGTTACCATAGATGTGCGTAAGCTATGGGTAAGTTCTTCAATAAAAAAAAAATGAAAACCAGGGAGGAACCATGCAAATCTGTCATGTCAGCATGTAACGCTCAACACCTTGTGTTTCAAACACAATCCCAACCATGGCTGTGTAAATTATTTATATATAGTTCTTCCTCTTCGGCAACTCTCACTATGTTGTAGGAATCCTCTTCACACCTTAGCATTTCTTATGAGCAACACTCTGACTTCTTCTTCGGGTTTGTCAAACGGAAATGTGACTTAAAGCAGGCAAAACCTTCCGCCTCGCGTCACTCCGCTATGCCCCTCCCACTAAACCCACAACAGTCTTCGGTGTCAAAGTCCTGCGATGTGCACGCCCATCATCCATCCACCCCTTGTGCGGTACAACTATACAGAAAATATTCAGGCAGCAATTGTTTCCTTCAAAATGTATTCTGCCAATCAAGTTAGTCCAAACAGTTTCCAGGAGACGGGGTTAGAATGTGTTTTTAGCAGAGCAGTGAGGTTGAGGCTGCATGCTTAGACAGTGGCTGAAAAATGTCTTTGTGACTGAAGGACTGAAAAGTGGCCACGTGTTGTGAAAAGGCTGGGCTTGACTAGTCTGGTCTAATTGCATAAGCCTTGGCCTTTCTCCAGGCGCCTGCCTTCACTTTATAAATCATATGAATGTCTGTTTTAGACCACAGCACCACAATCATTGGTCATTTCTGCTGCAGGTCTTCATTCCTCAGCCCTCCGATATTATTTTCCTCTCCACCTAATAATTCATAACTCCCATCAATCCTGCAGGCCGATAATCTTGCACCCCTGATCGATTCCGAGGACCCGGCCACTGAATCATAATCATCGAGCAAGTTGCTCTGAGTTGTTTACAAAGTTAAAGTTGTTGCGAGTGAGTGTGACGAATAAAGGTAAAGAACCATAGTGAACAAAGCCATTCTTTGTTAGAAAAGTGGCAGTGACGGCTATTAGTCCAGAGCTCGGAGGTTGGCATTGGTCAGGGGAAGGGATGGGTTGTCTCCTTTAATCAGCAGACTCTTCACATTCCTTTCAGTGGGTGCCAGATCAATTTCACAGTTTTCCGTCTGAGGAATTTCTCAGCCCATTTTCTGACAATGAAAACACACTAAATCCACATATTCAGTACAGGATTCAATTAGGTTTCAACAAAGCAATTGTAAAAATAAATGATGGCAAAAATGTCCAATCAGCTCTGTGGATACGTGCTGACTAACAAAAGTGTCGTTCACATAATGGAAAACAAATGACTAGCGCAATTTCCAGACGGGTAGAAGCGAAGGACACAGGCCGACGTGTTTGGACAACACTGGACCAGGGCTGGACCATTCATCTTTCCATCATCCATCTGACCAGGTGGCACTCCATAGAGAGGTACCATAGACATATAAGGTGGCGAGTAAAAGCTGACCTTCACCGGTCGCACAACCCACAGATCCTTCCTCTATTAGTGCTCAGGGTTACCCACTGAAAGCTGAACGTGTACTTCCGTTGAATGCTGTGAATCACTGTTTCCTTGCGTGCAAACTATAGACAGCCTTCACTCATGCTATTACGCATCCACGGATGACAAGCTGGATGCAACAGGAATTGAATGCATCACACTCAGCTTGCTAATAAACGGCCTCACACGGTCGAGTCCTTACCATAAGTGGAAATTGCCCCCTTTCACACAGTATCATGCACATGCAGCATGTTTCCCATCTACAGTAGACTGTGGGTGCATTCCCTTTACTAGTGGATGGTAAATTGCTTTCACAAACCTTTGATTAGACAATCCCCCCTACTTCCATTATGTTTGCTGTCTATGAGTGATTGCCCGCATGCTGAGATGAAAGACTAGTCCGGGAACTGAGGCGATGAGGCGAATGGGACGCGATAATGAAATTAAATGAGGCGTGAGCATTGTCTGTTGCTGTTATCACTTAAGAACATGGAGAAAGGGTAAAGGGACCTGAGAGGTCTCGGCTCTGCCTAATTCTTTACTACCTTAATGGGCATTCTGCTATCTCCTGCTGAAGTTCATCTGTATGCTGAAAACACTTCAGCATATTTTGATTCAAAGTCTCCGGAGAGAGAAAAACCAAAAGAGGAAAATAATTTGTCTAGCCTCAGTCCTGCGTGTATGGAAATGCTTCAGCGTAGTTAACACTGCATAAATTTAAATATCAAACGTTGGGATTTGCTTGCCTAATGTTATGTCACAGGTAATCTCTGTAAACAGATATCTGCATGTGAATGCAGTATCTGTAGGCAAGGGACAAGATTTTGGTATCGGAAGCGTTCTGGTTTCCGTCTGCAGACGGACCGAGTAGTAACGGCCAATCACGTATGAGAGGGGCTTCGGTTGCATGCAGGTAAACAGTCCGTGTGGGGAACAAAAGAGGCGGAACGCGTTGGACAAAATGCAGTCAGACAATTTAGCTTTTGACCATTTTAGAACCCTAGAGATTAGCTTTTTATTAGCGTTTTATTAAACACATCTTTCAACACCTGCGAGCCCTACATGGGTGCAGTACTGTGCTGTTGTGTTAAGAGAGAGTCAGTGAACTGCACCTTTTACCTGTTCAAGGCTCCTGATGTAAACAAGCAGTGCAAAGCCGGCTGTGGTGGATGGATCAGCCGTCAGCCGTCAGCCATCACAAAACATATCCGAGTCTAACACTGTTTCACAGCACCACTGAGATCCATCAGCCTCCAGGAAAAATACAAATCACATGTACCTGAATATACATCTTCTGAAAGCAGCCTGATGGAAACGCTGGGCACGGGCTCGATACCGTCTTTGTAGTAACAAGTCGTGTTTCGGTGTCAAAATGCTCCAAAACTGCTGTTAAGGCTCACTACCACGCCAGCTTCAATGTCTGACTGAATTATTTAAAACACTGGCCACTTCAATGACCAGAACAAATATCTGGAGACTTGTTTATCTGGGGTGGCTTTTGCAGGCGTGACTTACGGAAAAGCATGAATTTACCATTTCTCATTACTTTGATGGCTAATATTACAGTATCTTAATGTTTCTTAAATTACTGTGTTAAAATGTTTTATTGAAAAGATAAATAGACCGAACAAATGTAGTGCCACAGTAAAAAGCCACAAAAGCTACAAGATGTTTCTTACAACACAGCCGAAGACACGTTTGTTCATTTGAACCATTCTGGACATTTAATACAACTTTATTCACCTGTTCTTGTGCGGCTTGAAAACAGTTGTGTTTTATAAACGAAAGTCCGGTTTACTCGTCAAACAGTTGTTTCGAACTAAGATCCCGCCTCTGACCAGACGGATAGCCAATCATAGTTTAGATAATGCGGTGGCCAATCAGATTTCAGGCCCCTCCCTGGACTGACTGCTCTGCTGTTGTATTTCCGATAAAGCAGCAGCTAAAAGACTGTATGCTGTACTGTTAAACTGCACTTGTGTGTCTTCCAGAAAACCTCACCCACTCATACGTGTTTTCGTTTGCTACAAGTTGTGTAGTCGGTTACAGGAATTCTGCTTGAAAGTCCAATAACATTAAACGAAATTGCTATCCTTAATTCAATCTGTTTGTACGTGATGTGACTCTGTAAAGCAATTCTGGTGCTTTCTTTCTTTTGGCTCTTAGTGGCCACACCTGAAAGTCAGGATTGTGTGTGTGATGGGAGAGTGCGTTAATCTGCAGCGTCATCACATGTCTCGCTGTGGATGTGACATAGGGCCAGTCAAATTAGAGTGTTGCATTTTGCCAATAATGTATCCATAGCAACACCTACGCACATAAAGATGTGAGTTGGTATGTCCAGACGTTATTAACTTCTGCCATGTTACCTAGATAACAGCTGCCATTTGAAGGCCTTTAAATGAATTTTGTTAGGCATGAGTGCTTTGATAGGTACAGTCAACATGCAGCACAAGCTTTATTATTTATATAAGAATATGTAATTATTTTTATCTTGTGTTTTATGCACAGTAAGGACTGTTAAAACTTTTTCCAGATGTCTTTATTTTTTTATGCGTACCCTGTTTTATGTCTAGAAGCATATTCTCTTAAAATACTGTATGTGGACTATCGTGGATCGTAGTGCATTCCCAATGCGGGTCCGATGATCTGTTCGAGATTTGTGATTTATGGTGTCACCGTCCTATTTGAATAATAGCACACTGAAAACTGCATGACCACCTAACCATAAGTATTGTAATCTCGTCCTTGAATAATTCCCCGTGATAATGAGTGGTTTAGAGATCCTGATGTGATTTATTATCGGCTCAAATGATAACTGGAGGTTACAAAGCATGAATGCATTAGAGGGAGAGGCTGCCGCTTCAGCCCAAGAATGAGACAAGGACCATAGGGATAAAACCAGAAAAGTATTACTTATAAAAATAATAATAATTATGAGCGCTGTCTGGCCTCGCTCCATGCCGTCTTCTGCTCCCAACTCAAATGGCGCTATTGATTGTGGAAGTCAGGGATATAGTCCCGATTGGTAACACGCGACGCTAATCCAAGAAAACTGTGTCATGAAGCTACAAACCTGAATGAGTAGTTTGATCGTCTCCTGGGCTGGCTGGCTGGCTGGGCAGCAAGACTGCACTGCACAAAACATTTTAGTTTAGCACTACTGATAGCTTCTGCCCTCCAGAGTCCCAAGTCAAATGTCAGACATATGACAAAACACTAAATGAAACGAGCATCAGGACACGCTACCATAAATCTATAAGAGCATCAGACAGGCAGCATCAGTCAACGGTGTCCTAGTACAAACAGTGAAGGATAGGATACTGCACGCGTGCATCTCTGCCACTGATATGTCACTTTGGGTTCTCAAGCGGGCACCTCTTGTCACAAATGTCTCACTGAATTAGGTCACTGAACTCAAACGGTGGTTTCTAGCATTAGGCAGAAGGGTAAGATAACAATTCCAGCCCCAGTGGAATCATAACCGTCTTCAGTCGCAGCCTGTATGCTGAGAACAAATTACAGTATGCCGGCATCCTGCACGCACACACCAAAGCTAACAAGTCGTCATGTAAACAGCCCTCGCAGCGTGTCCACGGGAAATTCTTAGTCTGCCGGGTGTCTGTTAAAACTGTCAGCACACCTCAAATATAGTTGGAAACACATTCTCACACCGCAGCATCTCTTTTATGAGGCTGGTTATACTCCGGCAGAGCAGGGTCATATAAAATTGAATGGTGTCACAGAGCTAATGCATTACCTTTCTCTATTTTACACTCTTCGATTTTCTCGTCGCTCAAAGGTCAGCGCTCTCAAGGTGATTTCAAATTGGTGAAAGGAACACTGTCTGGCTTGCTGCTTATATATTTATTAATTTACAACGGGGTTGTTGTTTTTTTTTGGCTGTCGTGAATTAATTAATGTATTAATTATTAAGAAATATATCGCACAGTCCTCTGATACACCTCTCACATATTTGGATGTGCAGAGACTTTTCAAATTTTTTCGGGGGGGAAATTAAACAACTGGGCAAAATTAACGGCGTTAATTAACCCTGCGTGTCAGCTCCAAGGAGATCTGCTGAATGTGGCTGGTGAAATGAAATTATATTGGCCCAGATGTTTTGCTGTATACGGTAGCCAATATGCTGGTGTGGCTGGGTCCTTACGCTTCTATGTCCACTTTGCTCTTTTCCCGTGTCAAATTACACTGTTTTGCACCATCACATATGTATAATTTAGTTGCAGCTGTAGATGTGGAGATGCTTTTTAGTACGAGTAGCTGCTGCCCAGCGTCCAATAGGAACAGGAGATTGGGACTATACTGATCGTGAAACAGTTCCAGTGGATTGTGATGGTGGTGATGTGTTTAGATGGTAAGAACAGACCGTTCCTTCACTCATGCATCATGCACTTCCTACATGGGCAGGACCGCAGGCTCGACGGCCCACCAAAGAGGAAGAGAGAATAACGAGAGATTTTTTTTTTTTTTTGTGATAGACTTGAATTGATTGTGACTTCCTTTCCCGGCTTGAGCCATATTCATAAGGCAGCAGGTGTTCTTGCTGAAAGTGTTCTTGACGGCGTTCTCAGGATGCTCAGAGGGGTTTGTTTTGTTGTTATTGGCACACCAGGACATGAGATAGGTCACTTCTTTCTTTGTTTAAATGGCATCATTATCGACTGCGGTGAGGTGAGGGGCCAGGGAGTGGCGGGTTTGAACCAATTTAAGGAAGAGCAGTTCCAGGGGTAAGTTTAGTTATGTTTTGAGGTTGGTCACTGACTTGCTTGCTTGCTGCTCCCCATTAATCTTTATCCATTATTTTGAAGCGGCCCCTCCAAAAACAGAGCTGTGACACACGCTGGTAGAATAACCCTGCTGTGGGTTGGGGCAGCACTTGACTCCAAATCAGATTCTGGTATCCAGAATGTCTTTACTAAATACTGTTACTACTTTTATCTGCATAGAGGAGTGTACATTACCTGAAAACAGCACACCATTCTGTCCTGATTGATTACGTCAGTGCCCTCTATCTTTCTGCATTTTTACTGGCACATGTGCATTCAGGTTAATTGTTTGGTTGACGACACTACGCGCTCCATCATCTTTTTGGCAGTTTGAATGTGCAAAATGTTTTCTTCAGATTTTAATATTGCATTCGCCAAAAATCCCCATTTTGGAAGGAGATGGGGTTAAACGGTCACTTGAAAGAGAAAATTGGGACAGCAGTACATTTCCCATGAACATGCAATCAGAAAAGGAAGGGTTGAATAAGAAGTAAAAATTGGATGCAGCAACTGAGGAAAGAAGCCTTATCCTTGGGAGCAGACACAGTCATTACAGTGTAGGATGTTAGTCTTATACAAGGGTGGTTTAAGGATGGAGGTGAGCAGTGCAGCTTTCACACAGAGGAGTAAATCAGGACAGACTCTGCTCTAATCTTTTCCAAAAGGGTTTGCACAGAGCTGTGCGGGTTGCAATGTGATCTGAGAGTCTAAAGAAGAGCATAGGACGCGACGAGACACTAGATCATTTCAAGCAGGCAAGACAACAACTTTTCTGAATTGCGACGCATCCATCTGTTGCTCCATCTGTGAATCATGTTAACCACTGACTAATGCTGGTTCTTGGCACATTATGCAGCTTCTTTTTTATTCTAAAACAAGACAAAGGGAGTGATGTATTGCGGTTCATTCTCTCGCAAACAGAGTGCCAGTGACAAATGGTGCTTGAAGCACATGATTAAAGCCAATGTCCCTTTGTCATATTCACCGTAGCTAAACAACATATTGATCAATCCTTTGTAATTGCTACTCAACTGTTGATGCTGAAGAAAGCACTTGACGTATTAAAACTGATTTCGGAATACCCTCGTTGTGGAAAATAGGGCAATTCATCTTGACACATGCTAAATTGGCTTTTCTTCATTATGTGTTGCATCCACAGAGCAATGCAATTGATTAATTGTGTAATTAAAGCCACTTCTATCTTGCTGCAATGACTGCTTAAAGATTGCTAAGGATGCTCTATAAATGGACGACCCCAACCTTTAAGACATAATAATCTTTTAGTGCATTCTATAAAGGTTTTTATAAAGATTTCATGCAGATTGGAGGACTGTAGCTCCGCACATTGTATGCAGGTGGAGATTTGTCAATTTTACGGCTTCATAAGTCACTCATGAGATCGTGAAAATGACATTCTGTACCTGCATCTATTATGAGTTAGCTTGTAGTCACAAATCACAAGAACGTCAAAGACGAAATCATAGCACGTTCTGACATATCCCATCGCAACTCCTGATACGTAAACACAGACTGTTTGAAGAAATGCGCAGCAGCTGAAATTGAGGTTGGAGGGGACTCGCAGTGAAGTACAACGGGCCAATAAGAACAATGGCGCTCATCTCTTTTCTTTAACATGGGAATCGCGAGAGCTACTTGAGTGGCAATATCATGCAAAGCTTTACTGAGTCTGGACTGGTTTTACATTTGTTCCACCACCACATTCAATCACTGGCTCAGGGGAGATAATTGACACTCTTCCCTGCCCAGACACGATGGATGCAATCAGTCATTCTGCCTCCTGTAAAAAAGAAAGAAAGAAAGAAAGAAGAGGCAGGAAATAAACAGCAAGTTACAGAGAAATAAGTACCGACACTTGAGTTCTAGTTTGCCGAAACACCAAACGGATGCTGCAAACAGGACATGTCCTCTCGCACCGTACACAAAATGACCCAAAAGTTGTCGAAAAACCAACTATTAAAGACTGCAAAATGAACCTTCTTCTCCACAAAGTACATCACATTATCAAGGTCACACCTGCACGCCGGTCATAAAGCGGTGATTTATAAAATGAACAGAGGAAATTACCACTTTTATCTCTCTATTATCGGGATGCATTGTCAAAGACACAAGGCCCTGTTTTTGAGACAACGTGACACAATGACCTAAACCGTGTTCCAGTTTTGCAAAATACAAAGAGCATTAAATAGTGTTTTGTAGTTCATGCTCCTAATACAATCAGCAAAATTACACATCAAGGTGCCTAAAGAAAATCTCATCAGAGACATAAAGTATCAAATCAAACGTTCGTGCATGCAGTCATTTAGTGGTAATAAACAAAGCTGACTATAAAATTGATAATTTAGGATTCTGTTATTCCAGATCATCATATTATATTTTCAAATATATTCCCTAGCTTTTCATTTTATCCACAGCACACCTACTGTGTATTTCTCTCACGGGTCTTTTTGAATGAAAAACAAACAAAAAAGCTTTGTGTAACAAATCCAACGTTGGCCCATTACCTCAGAGAGTGTGGCCTGGATATTTGTGTTGCCATACTGGGGTGGAAAAAAAAGGAACAAAATGCCCTTCTTTCATTGAGTGCATATTATTGGGCCTGTTTGGAAGCAGCAAAACAACTGCTGTTCTACAACATAATGGAACCGCCGAGCCGAGTTGGGTGACCGTTTCCACCTTCCCGACCTTATATTCACAGGCTTCTAAGTCTCACGGCTGCGTTTCCTACTCCCTCTCTGCTTCAAGTGTAACAACACACAGCAGCTGACCAGCCAGGTGTGTCACTTAACTTGTGTGGCGACGGTGTCTCGGGAGGTGGAGCCGGTTGTCCGTTAGTCCCCGCATTGGTGGTCTGATCCTCGGCTCCTTCTGTCCGGACGGCAAAGTGTCCTCGAGCGAACATTAAACCTCAAATTGCTCCTGATGGCCAGGTCAATTGTAAAGCGCCTTGTCCAATTTGGGTTAATAAAGCTCCAGTGCAATACCGGATTAAGTTTACAGGACAGCCGTTGGTAGGAAACCACCCAAAACAAAGGCTTGTTTTAACCCAGTGTTAGTTCTATCTTCCATAATACTGCTGGAAACTAAATATGATGAACTAAAATAAAAATCAACTAAAATATGATTTGGCTGCCAACTGTGATACTCTTCTCTAGCTTTTATTAAACCGACATGTCACTTTTTGTTACAGAGTGTTAATAATACGCAATGTCCTTTGCAGTTCTGAATGTCACCTGTCTCATCATTTTGTACAACTAACAGCACATTGGTAACAGATTTAAGGCAAAACTTGAGCTTTTGTGTCCAACGCTGGGTCAGAAATAACCTTAGGTTGGGTAAATAACACACAACACTGGGTCACAGCAACTCATTGAAGGTGGGTAAAAGTTAACCCAGTATTGAGTTGGTGCTACATTGGCACAAACTGGTAACTTTTTGACCCAGTGAGTTCTAATCTGTAGAAAAGCACTATAAAAATGCAGGCCTTTTACCACATGCTCCATACTGATTATGGAGTCAAACGTTTTGTACCTCTCTCTTTATCTTTACATAATGAACGAGCCGACACAGACGCACATATTGCGTCACGTATCTGTCTCTTTGTTAAATTTGTTTTCTGATTTAGCGTCACTCACAGGTCTCTCATCATTTCAGAATAACAACACAATCTAAATGTATACAGAATGCAAGCAAAGTTATTTTTTTATGCTTTCAATTATTAAAGGGGCATCACAAAGGAGCTCGGGAGATTGACGTGGAATGCCTCGACTGAATCTGGATGAATTCCAGCAAGAGATCATCTGTTCTCTGAAGTTTGCCAGTTTTAAAAGGTCGGCAGCGGCCTGTGCTTCTTTAGTAGGCTGGTTCCGTTATCAGAATCTGAGGGCCATTTCTTTACATAATGGGCAGCTGTAGGACACTCACAGCACTGCCACTTGGTCTCTGATAAACCAGATGATGGATAGTGGTGTCAGTCAGGCATGAATGGGCCCCCAGGATGGACCTCTGCACTCTTCTGCAGTGATGCCAGGCACTGACATCAGCAGCTAAAAGCCACACTGTGCACTATCCCTCCCTACGGGCACGTCACAATGCCTCGGGTCACCATTTCTACAGTGTAAATGCATGTACCATTCGAGCGGCGATATGATGCTTCAAATTGTGCTGCAGACAAAAACTCTCAAAGTAAATATTCTTCAATTTGTGTACTCAAAATAGACATCAGATGCGTACTAAAAAGGGCCTCCGCTTCTCTATTACTTATTCCATTAAATTATAAAAAAAAACAAAAAAACAAAAACCATGAAGCTGAATTGGCAAATTGTGGCACTCAGAGCCACAAAAAAAAAAAAAACAAGACAAAACATGGACCGGAATTACTTATTTTTACAATTCAAGTTAAAAATAAAAGGTGCACTTAACAGAGCTAGAATATACTGTACTTGTGGAAAGAACACCCCACCCCCAGCCTTACACTCCAGTGGAGAGGAGTATAGCCCTGCTTTTTCCGCCACACTTGGCACATTTATTTTCATCTACAGGACTGTTGCTCTGTTGCAGTGAGAGTGAGAGCAGGAAATAAACTCAAAGACACACGGCCATTTCTTAAAAACTCGCGTCTTCAACCCGCTTCCTTGCATCTGCCAAGCAAAACCTCGCCTATTTAGGTTTGATGGCCGATACCAGCGCCACTCTTTTGCCCAACAAGCAACGTTAGTCACGTCTGTCATCGTCTATCACGCCAGAAATTGTGAATTTATATTCATGATCCCCAGACACATGGCTCCTGATCTTTATAGTGACCTTTCTTCTATCTCACGTTTTTCACTTGCCCGAAAAGAACAATCAAAATCTGACGGAGCGTGTTAACGTTCCTCAGAGGATGAACCCTTTTCGTACTTTCGGTTTTGGCCAAAATGTAGCATGCGGTATGCAAACAAAAGCCAAAGAGAACGCCAAACATACCCGGATGTCGTCCCGATCTCCAGTATGCATCGGACCAGGCTACCTCGCCTACTGTGCTGCACAATACTAAGTGCTGGCAGTGGTTTGCCATTAACGTTACGTAACTTATTTCACCTCAGCAGTCCACTGAAATCTGTTTCTGAAATTTGAGGCAAGAAATAAGCAAAGCAGTTGCTGAATCATCACTCATGTTAGATCTGCGAGGCCTAATTTAAAAGTTTGTTTAGGCTTTAGTAAGGCAAGGACTCTACCGCTCTTGCTTCTAGCCTATTAGCGTTCTCCTATAATTTCCCATTGAGGTTAGCGAGGTGGCTAATATTAGCTTGTCAGATTAAAGCCTACAGCACTTGGTAGCTCATCAGCTGCCTGGCTTTTCCAACAAATGCATTTGAACAAACCGAGGAGGGAAGTCTGAGGTGCTGCAGTTGGACCCTTATGTTGCCATTAACCGTGCAAATTTTTACTTCTGCCTTCCAGAACAGAAAATGGCTAAGTCTGGCCCAGCACACTGCAAAATTGATTTGACAGGCTCCTACCGCGTACTACTATGAAAAGCAGTTGGTAAATATGTAGTAGGCGGTCTTTTGTTTGCTATGAAGTCTGCCAGCACATTCCTCCGCTACCAATAGTGCTGTAGTTGTACGTCTACTACTTCTAGTTCAAAACCTTTAGTTCAGAATATGCATGTGTCCCTTTCATTGGTAGATGGGGAGGCTACTGCGAAAGATAATTATTGTCTGTGCAGGTAATTCTGACTCCTGGAGGGAATTCAGTGGTGAAGCACGATTTAATGAGCTCTTCATGCTCTGCCCTCACGTAGTGACCCTGAGCTTAATGTGAATGCTTATTAGTGAATAATAACGTTGATGTGATGTCATCTTTACATTAAAATATCAAAACCATAGTTATCTTGAAAAGCCTCCTGGTTTGCATTTTTTTACTGGCTGGATTACATTTGTGTTCTCATAGCTTAACAGCAAAATAAGACAAAATATTTTTAGATGCCCACCATAATGACCCATTTAGCTGTGCCAATTAAAACCTAAAAGTGTATTTTCTGATGTGCCACCTCTAAGGTAAAGGTCTGGATAGGTTTAGACAATTAAAACCACCCAAGCGTACGAAGAGACTGCTGCCATTTCTTGCCAGGGCTATCATTTCTCACCAAAACCACAGCACTGGTTGAAATCCTGAAATCTTTAAAAGTAGAAGTACAATTTCAGTATTTGGCAGTTGGTCTGTTTTCATCTGCCAAATTGTCACTTACAAAAATCCCATTTCCTCTTTCTGCCTTACTTCCATGTTTACTTGGAAATACTGACATTTTGAAGGAAACGGCTTAAAGATGGAAATGGCTGGCTGCTAAACATGAAGATATGTCAAATCAAACAGCAAAGAGAATTTCTTTTCAAAGGATTGGCTAAATGAAGCAGCAGAAAAACATTGCCAATTGTGGAAACTAGGGCAGAACTTATTGAGCCTCAGAACTTAAGCTCTGATAAAAGGTTTCCAACTGACTTGGTTTGTTGTGCTGTGTGTCTGTCTGTGAAATTAACTTGTGATATAAGTGTCATCCAATTACCCGAGGAGTATACAAGCAGGGCATCCCAGCACATTTTCTTTTTTTTTTTATTAATTGGACTCCAAATCAAGACCAGTGGCAGTTTGGGTGCAACATCTATGTTAGTCCAACAGTGTCCACTGAGAGAAACCCCTTCTGTAATTAATATACTACAGCTTCAGCCCTCTGGAGCTGTGGATCAGTATGCGTCTTTAGCTCTTCAACCCTCTGTGGGGCTATCACTGCAGTTTGTCTTTGCCAAGGAACTGGGCATGGCTGTGAGTGGGGTTGGCTCATTGGGGGCAGATAATCGTCCCCTCTGGATTCATACCAAACGCAGCTGGAGCCGGTCATTGGATAATACGCGGTCGCCCTCCTCTTCTCAGTTGATTTTTTTAGTTTTTTTTCTAGCTTGTTTCTAGCTTGTCTCCCAACGGCAAAGACAGATGGTCAAAAAACAGAAACTGGCAGATTTTAGCCTCAGCAGATATTGTGTAAATGCTGCAGTGACACCTCGCATTAGCTTGGTGGAAGGATGTGTCAGGACCACACATTTACATTTATATTTCCACACATTGGTGTACGTTCAGTGACAACCTTCAGTGCCAATGCAGGATGTAGTCTGCCCACAATTTGGCAGAGTTAAAAGTAGGCTAAGCCTGCAGATATTTGGATGGTAGATAAAAATAAATAAATAATCATAACCAAGATTCTTAGGCAGCTAAACTTAACCACATGTTAACGTTCATTTATTTGCCATAACTACAATCTTTCCCTAACAGTGACCATACCATAGTTGCTATGTGCAGATATTGTAAACCTTGGCAATGAACACATACAAAAACATTGTCATTGAACGTAACCTGGAGTTTTGCGACTTGTCCAGTATCAATGTCATTTTCCGGCAATAGGGTTGACACAACACGAGGGTCCAGCAAACCCATGTAAGAACAACACTACAAGTCTACGGCCCTGTTAGCAGCCCCAGGAGGCTCTAATGTCCATGAATCCTGCAATATGGAAGTGTTGGAACTAACAACAAACCTTATCAGTAGGGGACTAAAAGTGTAATATTCGTCCTGAAAGCGAGGATGGAGGAGAAGTCCAAAATGGGAAGGGTGCATGAATGTGCTGTGTGAAGGCATTGTGCTCTTTTGATTTTGATACTTTTGTACAGTTGGAAACACTGTCCTGATGGTGGGGAGGGAAAGGAGAAAGGGGCCACTAAACTCATTTCAGTTTGGGAAGACAACACAAGGTAATGAAAATGCAGAAGTTTTATTTGATAAAGATTTGGCAGCTGAACGGAGATCCGCCTGGAGAGCTGTAGATGGGACCTTAACATTGGCGGTGGGGTGATGGAAGGGCTGTCTGCCCGAAACATGTTGTGAAACAGCTGCAGGTTGGTTAGGTTTAGGCACCAAAGTTACTTAATGTAGATCATCATTTGCTTAATATTCTAAGCCAAACCATGATCTTTTCCTAAACCGAACCAAACTGCGACCGCACTACTGCCAGAAAACCTTTCTAACACATGGTTAAGGTGTGAAACGGTCATAGTTTGGTTAGCTTTAGGCACCATTACTCATCAGGGTTTGGGTTAAAATAAGTCCACGCTGACTTTTGGTTTCACACAGGACACAAACAGTGGCCTCCTGGGTGAAAGTCCAGTGTTTGACCCATCTATCCATCCATCCACCTGTCTTTCCTCCTCGCAACACGGACTTTATGGTTCTTTATTTTAAATCACCTACCTTCCTAAAGGCTTTCTGGCAGAAATCCCTGAAGTCAAACTTCTCCCATATGCGACGTGGCATAGACTGCAATCACAGCGAAGAGACAAAACCGATAAGGTGGTTTAAACATTCTTCAGCAAAGATGATCAATGGAGCCCTAAAACAAAACCTGCAAGCGAATTCCAATGAAGTCACTGCATAATAACTGACCAGTGGGATCATGAAATAGATCATTTTCATCCTTCTTGAACTAAAAGCTTCATCGGCATTAGTCCAGTATTAGTATATATATTCTGGGGAACTGTGAATATCACTACTAAAATGAATGGCAATCTGGTCAGGAGCTGTCTAATGTACGTCGCTTGCTGCTTTCATAACAACAGGGTCAAAGGTTGTTCAGAGGCGAGGCTTAAACATGACACCCTTTTTGTAAAGGCAAAGGAAAAAAAGAAAAGAAATGACAGAGTGAGGATCAAAGCATCTGTGGATCTTGTTTTTGCAGAGCTCTCAAGTCTTTGAGCCACTGCAGGGAGAGGCGGCAATACTTTGGAGAGGTTGAAGAGAGGAGACGTGCTGTGCTAGGTTAAGATTAAGATGAAAGTGCGCGGTACGACCACAAGCACAGCTTTGCACTGAGAAGGTCAGGACATGATTGTGGGGGCGCTCGTTGAGACCAACAGGTGTAAGAAACCCACTGTTCTGCATTGAAACCGACTGTCCGGAGATCATCAAAGGGGGAGGTGAGCTGACCTGACCGCTGGGAGAGACTCTGAGGATGTGAAAGACGGAGAATGGTGAGTCATGGACGGTGCTAAATAAGCAGCACTCCTCACAGTGTCATATATTACACAACTTTGTGAGGGTTCTTCAGCACATGCTTGGATGCTTAGAAGAAATTCATTCTCAGTTCAGGTTAAGGAGGAAAGTTACAACACATCATTTGTCAGGTGGAAGAGAGAGATCAATTGGATATGTACAGTATATATAATGATTAATGGTGTGGCAAATATAGGTTTGGGCAATTAGACTTTGTTAACACAAAGCAGGATTTCCAGTGTCAATACACTGGTGGTGTTGGAGTAAAGCCTGTAGGTGTAAAACTGAACCTCTCAGCTGAATTAAATGTGAAGATCATGGTGGTGATGGCCGGGGGAGGAAGAGGTTGTGGTGTAGTAGGCCTGAGAGACACGATCACAGAGATATTTATAGAGCAGCACCCAACAACTGATTGGTTCATGGGACGTGAGAACAAGGTGATTGGCCAGACATGACGTGGGAGGTATTGGTGAAGGGGAGGACGGCTAACAGCCTGGGAGAGTGTGTGACAGAGACACTGGGAATGAAGAAAAACACAAATTCATCCAAAGCTGCATTTCAAGTCCTCCTTTTTTAGAGCTTACAGAATTATATCCCCGAACTCGCCTTTCTACCAGAAACTAAATTCTGGTTATCATAAATCACATTTGCTGCTAAATCATATTTGCATGTGCATCTGTATGTGTGCACTCCTTTTACTCTCTTCTTTGTTCTTTACAAAGTAACAATTAACTAGTTTTATACATGGTTTTTACTGTAAAAATGATAAATTCAATAAACCTTTCTTTCAAATCTTGAGGAATCACTGAGGGCAAGCCATCGCTTTCAATTATGTCAAGAGCACAAGTAAAACAGAATGAACAGACAAGAGTGGCTTTGTAGTTTGTTGTAATCATGGCTTTAAATGGATCTGTAGGTACAGCCGTGTCAGGTTTTAATGCAAACATAACTAAACAGCAGTTCTCCAAAATTTAGTGTTTGCACGTGGGACATCAACTATTAGCCAATGACTTGAGCGAGTCAAATGTTGACTGTAGGACCAATTTTAAAAGGAAGTGACATGTGATGCTAAGTTGCCATTAAGGGCTTTATAGATAAATAGAAACCAATGCCTGCGTTACTGTCACAGATGCCCACTCGACCTTT
The DNA here is from genome assembly GCA_036023855.1 of Gadopsis marmoratus. Taxonomy (NCBI): domain Eukaryota; kingdom Metazoa; phylum Chordata; class Actinopteri; order Centrarchiformes; family Percichthyidae; genus Gadopsis; species Gadopsis marmoratus. The sequence continues at coordinate 19,108 of JAVQJF010011557.1, forward strand.
TCATACAAGATGCAATGATGAGTACAATAACTGTCACGGGTGAAAAACGTATCTTTGAACGGCGTGATGAACCGAACCAAGAGTTTAAGAGTGGAGGAAGAGGCGTGTCTATAGATTTGAGCATAATCCAGGACGGACAAGAATACAGCCTGTATTATGGTGCATTTTAGGGCAATTTGTGTCTTTTTTAAAAGGCATTGTTGTGTATAACGCAGTCACAAATCAGAGCACATATTAAGAGCAGAGGTAAATATATATAAAAATCAGACACCTAAGGGGTACCTGCAAGCCAGACGTAACCAGACACACTCCTCACGCGCAAAATCAATTAACGAGGTCATCTATAATTTAAAAGCATTGACCTGCAACCGCAGCTCTGCTACTTGTTTAAAGGCTTATGTTGCTTTTTGCGTGAGAGGCAGCCCATGTAATCTCAGACTAGTGCATTACAGTGTTTGTTGTTTGTCATACTTGTGCTCTGGACGGGCAATTCCTTATTGCCTGGATCACTTTGTAAATTAGCATTCGCTGAACGTGCGGCATCTTAGAGACACCTGCAGCTGATGAGGATTGTGCGAAAAGTGTTTCTGCACAGTGAGAGAAACGGCTAAAGTCCTTGTCCCCGGGCAAAAAATGAGACTTTTAACACAGCTGACCGACAAATGTGGGTGAGAAAATGTCTTCAGCTCAACGGAAAGAAATGGACGAATCCCGCATAGCACAATACGATCAGTTATTCTATAAGGTGTAGTGGACAAAGTGGATTTCAAAATGGTGCAAAGTGTCCCCCTGTTTCACAGCGTTCTGATGGGATGGATGTTCCTGTTGTGTTGTCACGTGATACAGCATATCCGTCGCCTCCACGGTTACTGAAGCGTTCTCCTGAGGCTACGGCAACAGGCTACTTTACGCCGGCTCAGTGGAGCAGAATCACAGTGGAGGGAACATTTGGATGTTTCAAGGTGAGACGGAGATGTTTGTTGAATTGGTGTGATTACCTCAATGACACCGTAAGCGTTGCATGTTATATATTTCACATGAGTAAGTATGAGGATGAGCACTCTGTTCGTGTAACCGCAGTCCCACAGACAGACAGACAAATGTTTATTAATCATTCAAAACAATAATGTGAAATAATACGGCAAATATGTACATTTTATTTCAGATATTTAATTTGATCTATATTGCAGTTCAGGGAGGAACTTAATGAGATTTTTGGGGGAGGCTGCATCATGATCCTTATGCAAGACTGCATTTGTAATTTAGCCAATAATACCCACAGCAGTGCAGCTACACTTAATTACGCTTTTGTGCAAAACTTAAATAACACCGTTGCAACATTGTAAATCATATCTTGACGGCACCACATGACGTCTGCTCAGCGAAACAATATGACAGTGTGATAACAGCAGAAATGTAGACTCAGTGCTGCGGCTTTTTATCACTTTTATTGGTTTTGATTCTTTTTATTTATTAATCTTTTATCTTCATCTTGCTTTTATTTTGCTACATTTTATTTATCTTTTACTGCTTTCTGTTTTATTGCTTGCTGAGTTTCCTGGTTTTGCTTTGTCTGTCACAGCACTTTGTAAACTCTGTTTTCAAAGGTGCCATATACATAAAGTCATTAATATTATTATATAACCACGCTGACAGCACAAAGTCCACATTTTGCAGCTGTTTGTTGAAAGCTGCATTCGAACTGTTTTGTTCATGTTAGAGAGGCTGTCTGAGTCTGGCCCAAACCTTCCTGCCACAACAGATCAATAGGCCAACAGACACATTTACTACAGGACAAATATATGCAGAATATGACAGGAAACCATCTGGAACTCTCGCGCTGCTCGCAATAATTAAAACAAAAAATATCACAAGTGACAGGGAGGTGGAGAGCTGTAAGGTGACAGAAAAAAAAAAAACCCAATACAGATAATATATCTCACCCTCCTAAGGGTGGAGGGGTTGCTGCAGCACCCTAAGCACCTCTCCTTCTGGCTGCTGGGTGGATTCTCCTCACGACCAGCTGTGCATTACGTGCACGTTGCGTCGATCAGCAACTGTCAGTGAAGGTTTGCCTCAGCCTCAGTAATCAGCCTCGTTTTCTAGTATTTACCTGAACATTCATTTGAGGAGGTAATGGCGGGGCACGATATATGTCACGGGCAGACAATGCGCCACAGTGCCCACCCCCACCCCCTGTTGGTGGCAGAGGCCCACGGAGGAGCTAAGGACAGAGACAGAAACAGGCTACATACAAGTGCAACAGCCCCTCCATGAATGTTTGGCGTGCAGCCCAGAGAAGCAGTAGTCCACCTTTTAATATCAAGAAACTAATATCTGATTTTAATTAGCGCGAAATAGCATGAATCATTAGTTTATCGTTTGGTCAGTTTGTGCTTTTGTACGTTTAACACGATGCGTGCGAGATGTGCAGCGTGTCTAGGCGTCCTTGCTTATGTGTCCAGATTGCATCAGCATGTGAAGAAGGTCACGCCTTCTTCGTGGCTTCTGTTAATTGGTTGAATGTTGTTTAACTTTGGGCAAAGCACTAAATTGCATGTTGCTCTAGAAAGACTATAAAAATGAACTGTGTTCCTCCTTCCTCTGACTTCTGTGTGAAATTTAGATCTCCTATATTGTATACAATATATATATATATATATATATATTTCCTTCAAACCGTCAGTGTTTTGTGTATTAGTTCATGTGTAAAGTGAAGTGTTTGAAGACAATTTCCACAACAGAACGTATGTCTTACTTATTTACTTAAGTTTGGGAACAGGTTACATTCTGGAAAGCACATTTCTGATGGTGGAAATTTTCAGCATTTGAAATGGTTCTTCTGTGATATCATTTAGTTGTAATAATTACTATGGATAACGGAATAGAATACACCTCTGTTAACTATTTGTAATGACTGGCAACTTCAGTACATAATGGAATATACCCGACATGGTGGTAAGTTTGTTGGCACCCAAGTATTACACCCATACAGTATGTGATTGTTTAACATCTCATTTCAAAACCAAGGGAATTAATCTGCAGCTCCAACCGTCTGCACTCTTCTGGGATTTTGGAGCCTGGCTGCAGGGATTTGCTCTCATTCTGCCACGCGAGCATTAGCGAGTTTGGGTACTGGAGTTGGGTGATAAGACCTGGTTTTCAGTGGGCTTTTTAGATCAGGGCTCTTTGAAGCCGTTTAAGTTCTTCCGCACCAAACGCGGGGGAAAAAAAAAAAACCCCATTCGCCAGCTCGCTTTTTGCCTACCGTTGAGTGGAAACGGAAGAAGAACCTTCCCCGAACGCCTGCCACAAGGTCAGGCAGCGCGCCATTGTAACAAAACAGTCTATACACATCTGTTATTTGATGCACATAAAAACACAACCACCGCAATGCATTAACGGACCTGCCAATGACTGCAGTGTATTCATACTTGCACATGTCACGTTATGGGATCCACAGAGGCCCCCTCTGTGCTTGTAAGTGGATTTTCTGTGTGCTCCATTTTTGTGAGGATTGTTTATTGGCAGCCCTCACCGTCTCAGCAGTTCCAGCTGTGATAGATGAGCCAGGTGGCACACTCCATCCCCCGGTTGAAGAGAGAGAGCGAGGGAGAGAGAGCGAGGGAGAGAGCGAGAGACTTGCTGCTCCATCATTTCTCATGACCTTCCATGCCTGATTATGCCGCTGCAGATCCCTGCCTGCCATTACTCTAACAAAGCAGCCTCATTTGCATAAACGCACTTAATGATCACATTTTCCCACCAAGGTTTCGCAAAAGAATTGTACGTTATTTAGGTGTTTTTTTTTTTTTTTACTTGACTTGACCAATGCTCTGATCTGATTGCGCATTCAATGGCTGAGAATGTGTGTTGACTCCTCGGCGTGCTATCAGAAACGCAAACGCCAGCTACAAGATGTGATTAAGGTGAAGAACTTGAGAGAGGCGTCTTGGATGACAAAGTGGTTGGGTTTTTTTGCCAACCCCCCCCCTCTCTGCTGCTGCTGCTGCTGCTGCTGCTGACTGGCTGTCGGTTAGAGCCCGGCCTGCGAGATCAGATAACTGCGGAGAGGAGAGAGTCTGCCAATCAACAGAAGCCACAGACAGCATTTTGTTCTGGATAGCTGTGATACTGTACAACTGGAGACTGTATAGGGAGAGGACGGTAATAATTCAGCCACACGGTGAAGCTTTCCTCAAGGAACGCCTGCTTCATGAATATATATTCTTGAAGGGCCTCATATAATTTTATCCCATGGCACCAGAGAACACCGGATTCGTGATTGATTGAAAGAGTGAGTTGTTTTCAGAGGTGTTTTTTGACTAACACTCGTACTGGAAATGCTGCTGCGTGGCTTTAGCTGCTCCTCGAGTCCAACTTATGCTTACGGACAATTTTTTACAAATTACAACATATAGTTGCATTAGGCAACAGAAAATACATCATTAAAAAAATATAATCTTCTTAATCAACATAAAGATGGACATGTTTTGAGTGAACAAAACCTTCACTGTCAACGTATTTCTTTAGTTTTCTCTTCAGTATCCGCTTGTGGCAACTCCAGCATGAGTAATGTAAAAGCCCAAATTGACTATAAATAATAGTAGAGTTTGTTATTAATGTGCACATTATTACGTTAGGACAGAGAATTGGATTATTATGCTATTTCTGTGGAAAATGCAATCTTTGTTTGGATAGTGGGTTTCTGTTTTAAAAAGTGTATATAAATATTGTGTGTGTGTGTGTGTGTGTGTGTGTGTGTGTGTATGAGACCTGGTTACTCTGCATGTGCACTTAGTTAATAGATCTCACAATGCTAGTAGAACATAAAATGTAGCTACATAATAGAAGAAAGTGGAACAAAAAGGGGTTTTGACTGTATAACAAATAAAGCATAACACATAATATAATATAACAAAAACAGGCTGGATATTTCCAAATGTTCCCTTTTTGAGTAAAGCTCAGAGGGATTTGCGATGTGGATGGATTGTGGAAACTTGAATGGTTATGGATGTTAATTAACTGTCAAAACCAGATCAGAAGTTTGATTTTGCCACTATAACGAATGTTTTTATGCTGATGTTTACGTTTGAAAATTGATCCTAGCCTTAAAATATTTTATTAGGACCCAAACCCAAAGTCGTGCGCTTTGTTCCTCCAGCGACCAGCTTCCTACAACAAAACACTTCCTCGAATGTAAAAGTCGTTGCCAGGGAATATAATCCAGGCAGCACTTATGCTTCCTCCAAAATGTTTTGTTTCTGTCACGTCTAACGGAACAGACACACGTCCATTTTGCATTTTCCCAATCAACTACAATGTACATCTACAGTGATTGATTGGTTTCCACTGTTTCACTAAGAGCTTTCCAGTTTATTGACACAAACCTTCGGGGGCTGGAATCGATGAATAAAAACAACACCCGTTTTCTTCCTGTGCACTGCACTCATCAATAATTTCAATGGCGTTTCTGAGAGCATCCTGGTGGGGACGCTGTGGTCGACAGCATCTGCTGTCTTCAGCACTGACGGCCTGGTGGAGGCAGGAAACCATAGACCACCAGTCTTAACTCTACCGGATGTGACCAGCTTTCATCAGAAGCATCGTCACCAAATCGCACTCACGACATTTTGCAATACATGGAAGTGAAGACTGAAAGTTGCATCACTTGAGCTGAACAATTGCAACCGCGGTTGCCATTTTTATAGGATGGTGGTCCCTTACCATTCCTCTGCATAGCCAACCAACGAGGGCAAGAAGTGTGCAGCGTTCCACGCTCAACTCATTGTGCGCTGCATTTTGCCATATTTATACACTATACTATAATAGCAAGCGTAAGTATGGAAGTAAGTGAAGTGAGATGCAGCATCTGTGTCATGTTTGAGGGCACGAAAGAGAGCATGTGATGCCGGAGTGTTACCTTTAACACTGTAAGTTGTCAAACAGTTCATATGCTTCAACCAGACCACACATATTGAGAATCAGCCTGTTTCCAGCTTTAGTTATCAGTGTGGAGGACATTTAAGTTTTCAGTATATTCCAGTGTGGGGCTCCATTTGCATTGTATTTTGAGAAGGATGATGTGTAACAGTCTGGCTTGTTGGTTTTGCTTTCCTTATCAAGGCGAGGACACGGTTCCTCCGCTGTCAAGAATTCTGTTAGTCAGTGTTTATGCCAGGAGCTGTAGCATTGCACCGTACTGTAGTTTATTTCTTGTACAAAATGGCAAGAGGAGGTTCAGGAGAATGCCCGAGATTTGATCTTTGTTCTTTTTTTTTTTTTACTTAAAATGTTTTGTATAAATGTATAAATATATTCGAAAAAATGGTGTAATGCTGAATCTGGGTCATAGATAGAGTGTGCTTTACCACTGGAGGGATATAAATCATCGAGGAAATCCAGTTATTGATGATATTGATGTGCTTCTCATTTCAAGTGATCACCCAGGCCAAGAACAGAAGCACAGTAATCGTGGGGTCTGTCTGTTGGGAACACAGCTGTTAATGGAGAATTTTGTATTTTCAGTGGTTGCTGTGGACGTCAGCTGAGGTTTCAAAACAAAGTTCAGCATTCTCGCCAGCATACATGTCCAGAGGTTCATGTGTTCTTTATTACGTGAGAGTACGCCCTGTACACATGTATTTCTGTTCTGGACGCATGCATAATTCAGAGAAAACAAATGTCCACTTTAGGGACAATAAAGCGAGTGAGTGAGTGAGTAACGAAGCAAGGAAGAAAGTGAGTAGCTGAGTGAGTGAGTCACTAAGTGAGTAAGAGCGAAGTAAGAAAGTGAGTGAGTGAGTAACTAAGTAAGTGAGTGAGTGAGTGAGTGAGTCAGGTAGTCAATCTTTCAGCCTGCTTGTACTCTGTAAACTCTGAGAATTAAGAAGTGCAGAGTAGCTGTGCAGTGAAGCAGTCCTTAATATCAAGTCTTAACTTTTCCTTTTCCTATTACATCTAAATGGGTTATATCCGGTAATGGCTGAGTCTTCATTTGGAACCATGGGAACATTGGCATTTAGGATGGGAAATTATATATATATATGTACCATACATAAGTGAGGACATTAAGTTGATGAAGGTAATGAAAACATTAAAACTAAGTGGGTCTGTAGCTGAGAGAATATGTACAAATCACACCTGTAAAATGACATGAAGGTTAATATTCCCGCATGTGAAAAATGATATGAAATAAATGCTTGGAGGGAATGGTGCCAATACACACCCCAGGACCTGGGGAATCTGGATCTTTTCCTGACAAACCCAACAGCTGGAAAACATCTCTGCTTCTTCTGTTCATTTTGAATATAAATGTATATACAAAATCCAGTGCAGGGGCACTTTCCCGTGTCCTTTTTTACCTTTTATTGTTCATTCACAGTTCGCAACTTTAATCAGACAGGTTGGCTTCTGCTATTTAAAGTCCTTCGAGATATGCCTGGTGATGAAGGCCTCTACGTTACAAATAAATCTTGGCCTGACAGCTTTGTTTCTTTGTTCTCGTTTTTAACTTCATGCCCAGGCCCCCTTAGGGCTTGTGGCCTTTTTCAAAACGGCTGCAAATTAATCACTGGATGTCACGTAGAAACAATTTTAACATGAGTTTGTCATCTCATAATTTCCCTTTTTCCTTTAAACATTTTGGCTCGTCATAATCTGTTGTTTCAGACTTTACAAGAGAAATACCAAAGGAAAATTAAATCCATAGAAAAATGCTTTGCTGCCAGTGGAAATGGCTCGTGTGCGTTTAGTGTCTGGGCAGAGGCGAACAAATTAAATAGGTTTGCAGCACAACGTCTCAATGCTGAGTTTATATTAAGAGCCAACACGCGGAGACTAATATTTACCATTCTGATTTGTTGTGTGGAAGAACAGGCTGTTTCCACACCTAGTGGTCACTAGGTTGCTAAATGTGCAGGCTCTACGAGCTAAAATGCAAAGTGCTTCGTGAGCGGACACAGAGCAGAACTAATCCGTTCTTCCTGGGGCACACGGCTGAGTTTTCCGCCAAATTTCACAAAGATCTGTTTTGGTTGTTTTTGTGACTGCCTAACCGACAAATGGGCCTAAAAACATACCATCCTTGGCAGGGGTAGCAAAAGACATACAAATGGCTGCATTGAGAATTTTAGAAGTACTTACTTTAGCCTTTACTGCAACACAGCTGAAGCGTCACAGGTGTGGCCACCTGCTTTAGAAGTGCCGTAATATGTTTTATGGCGATCATCTGTGGGCACTCAAGCTTCATCTGTGTGTCAAAGTAATGACTTTTGGCCTTTTTACATCATCAGTTGTGTTAAATGGCTTATAATGGCTCTATTCAAGGACCATTATAGAAGGAGCTGCAATGCTCGCGTTATATTTGGCATCTGGTACACAAGAGGGAGCGCCGCTGAGAACAGCATTGTCTTAACGCAATCGTTCAGACCCGACGCATGAATGACAAGACATTTATAGCGCCCATTCAATTTAAATTGTAAATGCTCACGTGCTATATGTACAGTGTTGTCTCTCGCACAGTTCAGCTGCTGGTTAATCGCTTTTTGGGATGTTGGGTGGATCGGCTCGCTATCCAATAACAAAAAAAAAAAGTGAAAAGGTCTATATGTGTCCGTCTCTCCAAGATGCATGCGCAATCTTTACTGCTAATGTGACCGTGTCAGTAAGCAAGCAGTGTTGTCTGTTCCGCTGTGATGACAGCAGCTAAAGTTATGTCATCAATTATCTCTCATGCCACCTTTTTCTCATTCTTTCCAGGACAAACTGTCCAAAGGTGTGCACCACTGTCCCCATGTCTCTCGCCACGTTCTGCGACGGCCATTCAAAGCATGTTTAAACACCTTTGCCCTTAGACGTGGTCGGACGCTAACATGCTGACGACCTAGTTTCGTTCAAAGCGTACTGAGGCCTTGAGAAACAGACAAACTCAAATTAATCCCCACAGTGAAGCCTGGTAAAGGCGCCATCATGCTGTGGTGATGCTTCCCTGCTGCAAGCCCTGGAGGGATTGCGTGTGGGTGAATGAATGCAGCAAAATACAGACGGGGAAAAAAAAAACAAAAAAACCTGGAGGAAAACCTGCTGCTGCAGCCTGACAGAGATCTGCCACTTGGGAGAAGATTTATTTTTGTAGCCAGACAACGAGCCCCGAAAAGAAAGCCACAAAGAAATGGTTCCAAAACAACAAATTCAATGCCTTGGAGAGGCCGAGTCACAGCGAGGCCTTGATTCAACTCAGTCGCATGGCTTGAATTGTTCAGTCACATCCCTCATTATGTTTGAATTAAATAAGAATGAGGAACAACAGCATTGTTCGCATGTGCAAAGGCCTAAACACATAGACCCAAGACACAGAGGTGACTCTAAATATTCATTTGAAGCGGGAAGTCATTTATTTTTGTGTTGCATATATGTACGTTGCTCACGTGAATACACGTGAAGACATGTTCATTTTCTGTCGAGAAGTGTCAAAAAAAGATCATAGTTGCACCTTCCTTGGCATTAGCTGTAAAAAAATACCAACCATTACTTTAGCTTACAGGGAAAACAAATGCAGATGAGTGACAAATGCTGCCTGCAAAGTTGTGATTTCTATCGACACCTCATGTTATCGTATGCTGTCTGTGCAAAGGCCAGTCATTTCTATATACACTCAGCTTGCTGACACATCACGGAATCGTTGTAAATCACTCAAAGATCTGTCAGCAGATGGCTCATCTTCAGCTTCTGATTATCACGCTCAGCACAAATGTAGGGACGTCAGACATTGTGCTGCAGTATCATCACGGTGGTTTAGAGAATATACTAAGTGTTTTTTACATATAACGCTCTGTGCAGGACAGTCTGGTTCTTCCACCTCAAACTGTGGAAACTACCTCTGTATGGACCTGGCTGTGTGCACGGGGGGCGTTGTCACGTTCAATCAGCCACGGGCCTTTCCCAAACTGCTGCCACAAAGTCAGACGCACATTCTAATCAGAGCCGTTCACAGGAGTAAATGACACTCAAAGGAAGCGTTATGTTGAATTATGAATATGTATAATGGTGAACTGTGTGTGACTTTTTATTCTTTAAAAAGGCAAAAATAGTGCTGCCCCGCACAACGGTGTCCGATCAGAACTGTAGATGTGCAGCACCGTGAACCAGCAGCTTAACCCACAGAGAACATCTCCAGCCGCATCAATGGCTCAAATCAGCAGCGACAAGTGTTTCATGTTGCCTCTGCCCCCACGCAACAATAAGGAAACTTTCCCCCCATAATAAAAGTGATATGATTGCAGTGAAGAACATCTCGCATGTGACTCAATGCTTAAGA
>JAVQJF010011558.1:0-52500 GCA_036023855.1 Gadopsis marmoratus
CCCCCCCCCCCCCCCCCCCCCCCCCCCCCCCCCCCCCCCCCCCCCCCCCCCCCCCCCCCCCCCCCCCCCCCCCCCCCCCCCCCCCCCAGCGCTGGTTTTGTGTTGCAGCGAGTACTGGAACTAGAATTTGAGCCTCATCGTATTCTGGAATATTTTCGGAATATCCTCTTCATGGACAAACATTAACTCTCATCAGAAACTTCAGTGGGTGGTTTAAGCTGCATGGAAACCAAGCATGTGTCGCATTTTTGTCCCCTGTCCCGAACGGTAGACACTCCAGTTTTTGACAAAAGCAGTCTAACACAAGTGGCACCAAATCATGGGGTCAGATGGCTGAGGACTATATACTGTATATTTTGAATGCAAATAATGCATTTTGTGTCCAAATTATACTGGTTTTTTTTGTGTGTTAAACTGCTTAATGTGTTGAAAAGTTATCACGACGACTCATTCAGATCAGTTGGAGTCATCCCTCGATAACATCTCACCGCAAACGCCAGCCTTAAACTGGCACATGACAGAGATCCAGCTCCTGTTTTGTAGTCTATCTAAAAAGGAGTCATGAGCTGTGTTCTTCCTGTGCCCTCTTGGGTCCCTCTGGACCTAAATGTGCGTCAGCAAGTTGCTCAGTGCCTGCCTGCCTGGCCTGCTATCTCTGTATCTGCTCCCGTGCCGCCCCTGTCTGTTAAAACAAAGAATGCACTAAGGAGCAGTTATACGTTGTTATTTAGATAGTTTGTCACGATGAGTGCAGACAAACTAGGAGGCTCATGCAGATCAATGAGTCTTTTTGCGATAAATGCGCTTACATGCGGGTAATGCAGGAAGACGGCCAATCCCAGCTGACATTGGGCGAGAGGCGGGTGGAACACCCTGGACTGGTCGCCAGTCAATCACAGGGCAGACAAACACACATTGAGGGAAGGCAAACACACGAGTGAGCCCTCATCTATTCGTTATTTCCTCCGTGCCTCGTTCCCTTTGCAAAGCTGAGTCAACTGGAGCAAGCTTTGTTTGAGTCAGAAGTTTCTGTGTTTGGTCGGCCGGCGTCTGTGAGCAGATGAGGATGTGGGCCACCCTTGTTCCCGTGGGGTCCGCCGTGTCCCTTGACTGACTCAAACCTAGTGAACAAAAATATCCACACGCCTACATCTTCTCTGGAGCCTGAGGGAACGCAATAACGCCTCGGCTAATCCGATTACCGTTAACAGTCCCAGAAGGGAAATCGCTGCACATCTGCAACGGACAGATAATTATGTTGCCTCAGATGTTTGTTTCTACCCTTCTTGTGTGTGTCTGTTTTGGCGCTTTTTATGTCTTTGGAAGACCATCAGTGTGTATTTTTGTGGGCTTGGATGGGCACCATTTCAGTGTGTTTCTAGGTCTTTGTAGCAAACATGGGTGGATGCCCTCCTCCTTGCCTCAAAGGCAAGCTTTGCATGATGTTAGCAGGCTCAGATGGGTTTGTTTTTTTGAGTAACTCCAAGAATGGTTATAAAATGACACTGCACTTTCTCATTGATGTTTCAGGTGTGACTTTCTTGAGAAATTGGCTCTACAAATAGGGTTTAACCATCATTAATGTTATTAACAGTTGTAGTAATAGCAGTGGTATCAGTAGTACTTCTAACAGAGATTTCAGTAGATTTGTCTTTCTTAGCCTTTCATCTATTAATTCTTACATCTTGGACATCGTACTGTACACAGTACATGCCAAACTGCTTAATTGCTGTATTATGCAAATTTAATGTTTACGGAGTAGCTCGCCATGTGCATATTAAGAGTCGGTTTCTTTGACAGATTCTCTGAACTGAGACCCTGGCAGATTTACGTCTCCACTATATGTTTGTACTTGACATACTGCCCCATTTTTGACCAGAACATCCAGCCGTATGGGATGAGGAGTACTTCAGTTAGGTGCAGGGCTCCTTCGTCAGCATTTCACCCTTGTTATTAGAAGTTGTAACAGGAAACCATATTGTGCCTCTCACTCTACCCAGTGTGCAGCTTTTTTGTTTTTAGCACAGTCGGCTAAACGCTGAGTCGAACTCTAGCGAGAAACCAGCAGTGTCATCGCCCTGCCCTTCACGAATAAGACAGAGTTGGTGTCACATTTGAATATAATGTGCTTGGACTGGAAACTTACTGTAAGATTCAGGTTTTATCCCAAAATTAATACTTCAAACCAGCACTATGTATGGTCAACATTAACCTACTTAATAAATAGAAGACTGCTTATTTGTAACTTTTAGTATTTTTAAGCATTTTACAATGTCCTAACTCAGGGTCAATTTACTAGCTTTTCCTGGAGCTTTCAAACATATCACATCGGCCGATGAGTTGTCATAGAGATGGAAACGTTGACGTACAAACTCAGTAACCTGCAAATTCTCTTAGGGCTGCTCCAAAGTTCAATTCAATTCCACTTCAATTCAGTTTCGTTTATATATAGAGCCATATCATAGCAAGGTTATGTCAGGGCACTCTAATTTTCCTACCCTGGAATCTGCAGCTCGACAAAACAGTCCCAACTCAAGGACCACTCACCAGCCGTGTCCGGAGCTTTCAAGCACTGATGGAGACCTTGTGACAGGGAGTAAAGCCCTGGAAAAAGTTAATAAGTGAACCTTGTGTTGGGATTGTGTTGTCGAAATCCTCTTTCCAAGCTTAAGAATGAACTTTTTTGCTTGATTTTACAACATTTAAAAAATTCCCTTTGATAGTTTGCCAGTGGCACAGAAAGTGGAAAAGGTTGGGGGTGTGAGGACGAGTAAGGGAGCAGGTGAACGATGACACTGAGTTAATGAGCGATACAGACAACTAAACTCTATAAGCCCACTTAAGAAAGGACATGGTTTAAATAAGATTCCTCCACTTTTTAGAGAGCCGTCCACTGAGAGCACATCAGGCAGCAACTTCCCACGGCTTTATTTCCATTTTACAGGGATACAGGACCCATTATCATCTAGATGGAAAACGCTCACACTTGGATGGCTCTCTTACTTATTTCTTACTTTGTTTCTTTACACAACCTATGGTATTTAAGGCCTCTCCTGTCCTCTTGCAGGTTGGGATTCTCTATTTCCAGCCGAGTGTTTTCCGCTGCATCCTGCTGCGATGGGTTCGACTGCTGGGTTTCGCTACCGTCTATGGGACACTGACACTTAAGCTGTACAGGTAACACACACATATACACACGTCCAACATTGTTGTCCGTCCCAGGAAATGCTTGTTTGATTACATTGACCTCTTTAAGTGCAATTACATTTGTCTTAATTCCTTGTAAAAGTAAGCCTTTGGAAGTGTCGAAGGCAGCGTGGTTCTCTGCTAATTCATCACCAGACTACACTGTCGCACATGTTTCCGGGTGGATTTAGAGGGGAAAGACAAGCAAAAGTAATTAATAAAACAAAACAAGGAAAAGTTTAGCCCCAGAGGATCTCTGTGTGTAACGTAGTATTGAATGATGGATGGCAAGAGACAAACCCAGAGACAAATGTGTGTGAGATCAGAGGAAGGGAAAGGACTGCTGGAGGATACAGGGAGGGAGGGGATGAGGGGGGTGATCCAGCACTGAATAGCTGATAATGAGGCAGGGGGTCTGCTGTATTTAAAGTAATGCACTTGAAAATTGTTCGTCTGTGGGGCTTTTTGTCAGGTGAATCTGTCAAAAAGGCCTAATGACGATGCTGATTATGAGAACGTGGTTAATGCGAGCGGGAGCCGGGTAAGCCCTTAGAGGTGCAAGTTAACATATTGCACAGATCAATTTTTGATGGGGGGGATCATTAGTGGGGAGCGCAGTGGACGCTTCATCAATTTGCGTGAAGGGCAGAGCCTAAGAATAGCGATGGCTGGTCATGTGTTTGAGCACAGTTTAATTCCGGATGCACAGTCTCTGTGATGTGGAAATGCGCAGAATAACACCTCTGAATAATGATGCATTTCAGAAAACTGAAGGACAAAACACAGACACGTAGATGCTTCAGCTATTTTGAAAAACAAATATAGGACATGTATTGTGTTCTTCTGGGCTTACGTTTCTGTTGTAAATCACTGGTTAAAAGCAGACAATCGAACGCTAACATATTTGCATTTTATGCTTTTTAAAATATGTAAATCAAAGTGTCAAACTTTTCTAGTTCTTCCAAACTAAACAACAAAGTGGATCATTTGTCATTGCCTTATATAAAATATGAGCTTTGTCTGATCTGGTATACTGCTTGGCCCATTTTCTGATGTGCCACTTCTGTATTTAAGCTATATGTTTTTAGGGCGAAGAAAACTATTTGGTTAGGATTAGACAAAGATTGTAGTTGTGGCTAAAAAAGAACCACTTGGTTAAGGCTAGGGATAGGGACGTACCGATCCAATGCCCCTGATTGGTGTCATTCTTTATTTTTTGTAATGTTCTTAAAGTGCACTTCTCATCTCCCCACGCAGGGTGCTGAAGGTGTTCCTGTCCCGTACAGCCCAGAGGATCCCCTATATGACCAGCTGGCGAGTGTTGCGATTGCTGGGCATCATCCTGCTCATTGTCTGCTGGTTCCTGGTGGCTTGGACATCTGCCGTCTGTCAGAACCCGGACAGGAAGTTGGCCCTCATCGACGTGGGCTACACTCCCGACGGGCTGCAGTTCAGCATGTGCCTGCAGGATCGCTGGGACTATATGATGGCTGTCGGTAAGCCCTGATGCTGCCCTCTGCCTCCGTTGGGTGAATAGATTTATGTACGCTGAATTCTGTGGGTGCGTACCACAGTGAGAAAACATGGGTTATTTGAGGTGTTCATGGCATACAATCAAGAAGTAATTTGTTAGGTGTGATAGCATCCGGAGTTCAAAGAAAGTGAGAGAGACGAGAAAAGAGAAGAGTGACTGATGAGGTGAAGGAGAAGTTGGATGAGAAACTGTTTGCCTCCATCTACATTTGGCAACGCTCTTATGTTTCCCTAAAGTAGACATTAATCCTGTCAACCGGTGCTACACTTTTGGATGTTTTCCTGTGTTGCGCGTGGAGGAGAGGGCAACCAGCAACAGAGAAAGACAGATGAGAAATCAAAGATGCTCGGAGGGGGAGCAGCATCTCGCGTTGAGGAAATCTGCATGCTGTTTTATGCCTGCTGACTCAGGCTTCGTGAGAGAGAACCGAGGTCCTTTCTGACTTCTGGGAAAACAGATGGACCCCCCCCCCCAGAGAGGGCCTACATGCTGTGATACTGTATACTGAAGGCACATTTTCATTCTGTTTATTAGGAGGTAAAAATAGGCTGATAGGGAGGTGCTCTGAGTCAGCTCTGAGGTCTCCTACATACAGGTCATAAATTAAATACATAAATAAACACACACACACACAGAGATGCAATAAATCTTTCCGATTTAGAAATCCGCACCTGCAAACACTCGCAGTCAGTGGTCTAATTGTAATACAAAAATGAAGTTACACACCGGTAAGGATGTATTCTTTAGCCCAATTATGCACAACAAGCTGCAGTTTCAGCATCGCAACGATGTGTTCATTTGATATGAAATTGTATATTCTATTTAATTACATTTTGCTCATATTCTTGCTCACCAACCAGCATTTGTATGCCGTGAAAGTTTGGTTTATGCACGGTTGAAGCGTCCGTTTGATCAAGTCATTTTTGTCTTATTGTCCAAAAAACAAGTGAAAATTCCACAAGGTGCCATTTATAAAGAGCTCATAAAAGGTAACTTCTTACATTTTGTAATGGTTAATACATTGTTTATTAATGCTTTGCAGATGAGTAATAAGCCATTATTAAGAACTGTTGGGTTGCCGTGTTCCTTTAGCTAGTGGAGTCGTTAATGGCATATAATGGATCCATTAAGCTTTAGTAAATTATTTATTAGCTAATAATGGCACCATTAGTTACAATGTATAAACCCTTCATAAATACAGACTAGCATTTTACCATGATAGTATATGCATTTAGGTGAAATCAGTCTAAAAAGTCTGACTCTCCCTATATACTACGCTGTGGATGTCCTTTCATTCATTTTGAATAGTTTGACCTTCACAGGCACTCACACAAGCCTTACAAATAACACTTCTACGAGGGGCCAATTGCATCTAATGCTCACCGTTGTTCCTGTTGTGAGGAATACATGCGATTCACTCTGACAGCCACACAGTTCAAGCAGACAACACAATAAATGTCAAAATAATGGCAATAGGTTTCGTGGGTGTGTCTGTTGCTGTGGAGTCTTCTTCCTGGGAGACATTACTTCGGGGGTTGCCATGGAGGTGCACGGGGGATTCATTAATTGCCAACAGAATACATCCACAGCTGTTACAACTGAGTTTGATAGCTTCTATTTAACAGGGCATTTTCCTGTACACCTGTTTTGTATAACAGTTTGCAGCAGCTCCATGGAAGCATCAAACTGCAAAGTGGTTGGTTGGTGGGAGAACGTCCGTCTGTTTGGCCTGTAAACTGCACAGAAATGACTGCTTGGCCTGTGTGTTCATCGTGTTCACCACTTCTTTCTCATTCTTGAACCGCAGCTGAGTTCCTCTTCCTGCTGTGGGCAGTGTACCTGTGTTACGCCGTGAGGACGGTGCCGTCAGCGTTCCACGAGCCTCGCTACATGGCCATTGCTGTTCACAACGAACTTGTCCTTACAGTGATATTCTATATCATAAGGTAACATCTGCTCCCTCCAGTCATCTGCATACGTGTAAATTAAAATTGACTCACATTAAAGGGTCAGGTCACCTACTCACATAACTTTAGTGGTAGCTATATGCAGATAATGTTGGATGTATTTATCCAACATTATCATCAGACTTTATTTGTCTGGTGTGTTTTCTGTCTGATTTGTTTTGTTAAAATAAGTTTTTCATTATAATCACTTTGCGTAAATTTGTGTAAAGAATCTTATCAAAAAAAAAGTGTCTTTACAAAAACTGACATTTTGTCATTTTCAATGCTGTGAAAATGACAAAATGTTTTCCACAAAGTACATTCCATTCACCTCTACTGTATTGATGGGGAGGCATAAATATCTCAAAACCTCAGCAGTGGAAAACAAAATTGTCTTCATGGTCAGCGATATTTTTATGAAACAATCCTTTAAATCAGGAAAATCTTTAATAAATAATCAATTCCTGAACATAAACATAATTACTCATAAAAGCATATTCTTTAACATACAGATTACATTTCCCACATGTTACATATTTACTATCTCCATATTTAATATCATAGTCTTTGATTGCCCTCCGCTGTTGTCATTTTGACATTTATGTCCTCCAGGTCATCTCATTTCCACCACGTATAGGCTTCGGATTGAGGCTCAACCCCTCTGTTCATCTGGGCATTGTTTTTTATTGTAGTGAAATCAGCCGTCTCCCTCCAGTGTACACGTTAAATAGCTGCACCATGCAGGTTATAAATGAGACGTTTCAGCTGACACCGCCAAAGCTATCCCTAGCTGGAGTGCCCCTAATTGAGAGCTCAGCTCCATCACAGTATTTATGAACTGTGTCAGAATGATTTATGTTTCTTTCAAGACAGCATAAATAGCCTGAATTATTGGCAGCCATATTCCAGTCATAAATTAACATCCATTGCCAATAAATGTTGTATCATCGACATATAGCCTGATAGTTTCTTGGAAGAACTCAAAGATTTTAACAGTTTTTATTGTATTTGAACATCTGGCTCTTTGTGATGACTTTGCCAAATCCTTTAATCTGCCTCTTCAGCCTTGTTGCGAGGCTTTTTTTCCCCGCAGAAAATGGCCAAACGATACACTTAATACATTGGAAAGTTGCCTGGTGTGGCTACTTATTCTGACCAGTTGCCACCAGAGACCACAGTGACACTTGGGGCTTGTTAGAGGGATCCGGCATTCATGTGTGTGACTCGCAGAACCGGCTATTTGATCCCACAGTGACCAGTTAAAAGCTCAGGCTTCCTTGTCCACTGTGATAGTCATCAGGTTTTCGCCAGTTCCAGGTGCGAACGGGAAGCTGAGAGAAAATGAAGGGAATGTAGATGGAGGTTGAAGTGTGTGAGTGATGGGGAGTGCTGCAGGCTGAGAGGAGACAGCGTGCCAAGGTTATTAAATCCTCATCTGCCCAGAAACCCCTCACAAAACATGAATTAGAGAAGACTTCGAAGCTTGGGACAGTTCATATGCTGGACCTTTGCCTTCTTCATGCCTCTAAGCTATTACCACAGTAACTGTTCGTTAATTAGCCATTTGCCAACTTCAACAACGCAATAAGCCTGCTTGATGACATTTGCTTGGATAGAGGCTCTCTAGTGGTTGAATTAGCATCTGACATACCTTCATATCCTTATTGTGCATGAGGTTTCACTGTGCTGAAAGCCTCTTAGTTCTTTAAATAAAATGCTGGAGCTACTCCTCGCACTACTATTGTCTCTGCCAGTAATTATCTCATTTTCCACCAACTGCTGCGCCACAGTCAGTCCAGTGTATTACTGTCTGATGCATAAATAGGCCGAATCTTGTGACCAGATCAAGGTCACTCCCCTTTATTGTGAATCCAATTGAAAAAGAATGAGAGATATATTGTGTCCTTGCTGGCAGAAGGATCACCTAAGTGGAACATTATATGAGGCAGTGGAATTGGCGCCTAGACAGAGAGTGTATAAATCTGCTCTGGCTGAAAACACATTAAGTCTGCTGGTCTGTGTCTCTCTCCGGGCTCCATCTGTATCTAAGAGGTTTACTGCAGACAGAGAAACGTGTATGAATATCACAGCATAATTTAGTCATACTTAAATGCATTTACGGTATGCATCTGGAATTTGACAATAAGCAATCAAAGATGTTTACGATGTGTTGATTAACAGAATTCTTGTACTGGGGAAAAGAAATGTGAGCACAGATACTAAAATACACTGTCAATGAACATGGTGAGGTTGAGCAGCTTGATTAATGTGCATCATTTTTATTATACATACTGTAGAATAATACTGTCTACAGCCTGTGTATTCATACAAGATTAAACTAGATTCAACGCTATCCTGGTCCTCACATTTGATAAATCTTTCCTCTTTTTTTCTCTTTACATCCTGACAGGTTCACTCTCGCTCCTGAGCTTCATCCAGACTGGATGCTGCTACTGTTCTTCACCCACACCCACTTAACTGTAACAGTAACACTGGGTCTACTACTCATCCCTAAGGTAAACTTCACAAGCCATAGAGTGCCATGTTACTTCATTTCGATAAACATGGGAACTGTCGTTTATTTCGAGTCGATCCCACGTGCACTGTCCTGCTGCTGTAAATACTGTCAGATGAAATGTGTATTAATGCTCAGCTGAAAACAGTCCTGAACAAATGGAGTATTTACTCCTGTTTGAGAAACATTTGTTAAGAACTACAGTGCTGTTTTAGGAAATCACTAAGCCTTTAAAAAATGTAAGCAATATATATTTGTGACATGTTTTTTAACATTTACACCTTTAGTAGCAACCAATGGACTTGGTTATGAGATTGGACTGGCACACTGATGGCTCTGGTGTTTTCATGAGATTTGCAACATCAGATTTCAACAGCTTCATCATTGTTGCTCAAGCAATTAGATTTTTTGTTCTTTTTTATGCAACACCACCAGTTCCTGTTTGCTGGCACCCACATGAGAGATGATATAGCCTCTGAGGCCTATGAGGACGAGCTGGATATGGGCCGTTCTGGGTCGTATCTCAATAGCAGCATCACATCAGCGTGGAGTGAACACAGTCTGGATCCTGAGGACATTCGGGTAAGCAGAGTTTCCTTTAAAATTAGATTTTCCATTGTATAACCTGGTGAAATCTTTTGAGTCCTCCAAAAATACTGAGCCATGGCAGTTTTTTATTGCAGACACCAGACGAAATGGGCCATCTCAGTTCTATTAATGGCTGTGGCGTAAGGTCTTGCGAAAGTCTTTGGGAAAAACGTACCAACGTGAGCAGAGATTTCTGTTTGTCTGTTAGAGCTGAAGAAGTCTCTCTACCAAAAGATTTGGACAAGCCCATTTACCAGAGGGAGTGATCTTATGATGACATCCTGCTACTTGAGAGCATTCATTGTATCAGATGGGCATAGACACAGAAATACAATAAATTCCTGAGCTTAGAGGCTGTTTCAGACCTAACATTAAAACACACTCCGTTTCCTTATTTGATGCTGTCCAAGGTTGTCCTGTCTTTGCATTATTTCAGCACGCATGTGATATTCCGTAGTGCATCATTTAACAACCGTTTGTAGTCACGTGTCATGAATTTGTACTGCATGTTCTCTGTGCAGTAGAATGTCTGCTTTTTTTGTAACAGTGTTTTGATTAGAAATCCATTTTTAAACTGTGAAAATGCAATTATTTGTTCCAAACAAGCAATTGATCACTTGGCGTCTGTCCTTCCCTTGATACTTTCATGAATATGTAGGAGGAGCTGAAGAAACTCTACTCCCAGTTGGAGATATACAAGAGGAAAAAGATGCTGGCAAACAACCCTCATCTCCAGAAGAAGCGGAGCTCCAAGAAAGGGTTGGGTCGCTCACTGATGAGGCGTATCACTGAGATACCAGAATCGGTGCACCGGCAGTGCAGCCGTGAAGACAAGGAGGCTGGAGAACACGGGAGCAACCGTAACAGCATCTGCATGTTGAAGAAGAACCCCTTCGATCCGACTCACCCAGGAAAGCAAGCAAAGGAAGAAACGCTAAAGAACAAGGTTTTCTCCCTCAAGAAGTCCCACAGCAGCTACGACCACGTCCGTGACCAGAGTGAAGACTCCAGCAGCTCAGCGACAGACAAGATGGAAGTGACCACAGCTGAAGGCTCCCTCCTGGATACGCTTATGGGCAAGAAGCTGGTCAAGAAGAAGTCCAATGAGAACATGAATGTCCCCAGTGAATCTACAGAATCAGTTCCTTTGGTCTGCAAGTCAGCCAGCGCCCATAACCTCACTGCAGACAAGAAACCAATTAATCCTAGAGCCTCCATGCTGCAGAAGTCCCTCAGTGTCATAGCCAGTGCCAAAGAGAAGACTTTGGGCTTGACAGGAAAGACCCAGACTGTGGAGGACAGCAATAAGAAGAGTCAGCCAAAGAGCAAAGACACAAGGGCCAATGCGGAGCCTGAAAATGATGAATGCCAACCCAAAATGATTATTAGCCAGTCAGTTGAGTACAAACAGAGCGCGGCAAAAGGCAGGATCATGAAACAGCCTGTGGGAGGCAGCCAGCCTATAATCTGTTCTGATCCAGTAAAGGGAAAGGACCTCTATGATCTCTCAGAAGTGTGTCCCTGGGAAGTGGAGGATCTCCCAACTCCTTCTGAAAACAAGGTCCAAAAGCATGTATCCATAGCACCAAAGGAAACCACAATGGTTCACGGGGGTAGCACCAAGGGCGGCAAATCTCAGAAGCAGAAAGCTTCTGATCAGTCTCCATCGAGTGGCAAGCATTCAAAAGAAATTCAAAGGACAACCGCTGTACGAGCTGAGGTATGTCCATGGGAAGATGGAGGTGAAAGTCAAGGCAGTCAAGTGGAAGGCTCAAAGCAACAAATATATAGTCAGGCAAGCAAACTTGCTAAGATCCAGCAGCCTCATTCTACAACACAGAGCTCCAAAACACATCGGGCAGAGGTTTGTCCATGGGACCTTGAAGAGGCCCAAAAGACAACAGAGTTGACGCCGTCACCAGATATGACAAAACAAAGAAAAGGCACATCTCCTGTGGATGGGAAAGGGAGATGTCCCCTTTCAGATCCATCCACAATAGGAGCCTCACTCCAGCCACCATCAAAAGCTGATGTATGTCCCTGGGACTACGACAGCACTGCCGTATCTCCAAATTCTGGACAGAGGACACCTAGTTCCTCTCTAGCATCCAAAACCAAGGAATCCCCTTCAAACAAGAAGGGTTCCCCTTCCACAAGAACAGTTGATAAAGAGAAATCAAAAGACGCTGATGATGAGAAAAGTAGAACAAAAGCTAAGGACAAGAGCAAATCGTCAGAGAAACACGTGAGCCAACCAAAAATGTCTGAGGTGTGCCCGTGGGATGTAGGGAGTCATCAGGAAGTGCCGGTGGTAGAAAAAAGGAAAAGCGCAAATGTTGGAGCAGCCAAAGCAAAGCCAGCTGAAGTCTGTCCGTGGGATTTTGATGAAATGTCAGATAAAAAAGGTACAGACAAGAATGCCTCTGTAGTGAAACAGAGCAGTCCAAATCCTAAAGGTGGGGTTGTAAGTGCTGCTAAGAAGGCAGATGTTTGTCCCTGGGACTTTGAGGATAGCACATCGAGCAAGAAGGCGTGACACTCAACCTTAATGGACCACTGAAATTATTGATGTATACTTTTTTCACTTTGAAATCGTTAAATATTACCTTTTACGATTAGTACGGTGACTTGGAAGTAAAGTTGATCAAGTTCCACAAGTTGCCTTCCTTTCCCGAGGTTTTGTTCCCGTTTTACCTATTTTAAAAATAAGTAAAATGTACAAAAAAACAAAACTAAGTCATGATGAGCATTCCAGATTATTACAGGAAAATCCTGAAGATAAACCTTAGACTAATTATGCAACTTTTGATTCAGCCTTTTCACTTCATGAGCAATGTTGGAAATCTGAATTTGTCATGTTTTGTAGTCAATCAACAATTCCTACATGGTTCTTTTTGTGCATTATCATCATCACTTAATGGACTAGGATATGACATGACAAGAAGAAGTATGAAATTAAGGTTGATGTACAAAACAGCAAAAGTGAAAGCCAAAGAATAAGGGAACATTTGCAAAGAGGGATGTTGGTCTTAAAACGATCAAGTTAATTTATTAGTTTGTGTCCAACTCTTGGCACAGAGGTAAGGACTCAGTGAGGAAATCAGTCTATAGCACTTTAGCCAACTCCATAAATTAAGAACTAAGAACAGACTCTGTTCTTCTAGTACATTCTGTTTTATTTTCAACCTCATGGCATGATATCACAGACCGACCAAACGTAGACATTTTGTTTTTGTTTGTTTGAATCTATTTAATTGTAGTTCTCGGCAGATTAAATGCTTCCAAGTCTGCAGAGATGTACTGTATGTGCCTAACTAACTAGCATTGTCTTGTAACAGTCTGAAGTGGAGCAAGTGGCTTCTTCTTCAGCACTTTGTGAATTATATAAGCGACATGCACAGCACGATATCGGGAGTAGTTGGACCCTACCGGTTTGTCAGCTAACGCAGTTAATATAATGTTTTTTTTTGAATATCATAGGCACTCCTTTTCCTGCTTTCATATTTCCAAAAGCTTATTCAGGATGGTAAAGATTATATGAGAGCAGCGTTAACATGAATGTGTGTCGAAATGTACACTGTAAAAAGTAGGGATAGAATCATACTGGAGGGATAGAATCATACTGGAGGAATGTTAATGGAAAACCGTTTGCACCAGCTTTGTTTATGAATCCAGCATGGGACTGTGCGTTGGCTTGCACCAAGTGTGTGTGTACGTGTGTCTGTGGACACAATATCAAGTAAAGGTTTGATGCCGTACCCGAGAGTAGAACACCTGCAGTATCAGACACGAGCGACACCTGGCAGCGCTTTCTGTCCTTACACTCCCTCCGTCACAAGCACCAAAACCAAAAAGGTCGGCAGGTCACCAATTTCATTTTGCAAGCAGCTGATAGAACCTGCTGCTTAAAAGGACAGTATTGGTTTATTATAACTTGGGTCTAATTTTCATAGTTTTGGCCATCCTTCCAACTGGTAACAATAACATTGTGCTTGCTGACACCTGGAACCGGGGCGACGTCACCACAGCAAAGTCCAATACAGCAAGAGCGACATCCTGGTTCAAATTTGACCTGCCTTACTTACCGTAGTTGGGTGAGACTTACACAGGTTGCCTGCACGTGAGGGGGTTCTTATAGCCTGATAATCACACTGAATTGTCATTTTGTTTCACTTCATGCTTTCAGCTTGACATAGTGGTCATGTTTGCCAACTTCTATTTGTTGGGATGTTGTATAGGGCTGTTTTACCTTAACTAATCAGTGGTGAGTGATGTTTCTGTCGCACCAATGTCATTTTCAATAGAATCAGCAAGAAGGCTGCGCGCGGTAATAGTTGTTAGGAGCAGTCAGATTAACGTTTTTCATGACGATAAAAGAAATAAGCGAATACTGTCTGTACTGTAAGTTGACTTGTACAACAACCTGTACAGCTCCCCTGATCTCTCTAACAGTTTTGGACGTTTCTCTGTTGCTGTTTTTCATGGATATAGCTATATTTTTTATAGCTCACTTTCTGCACTCGTAATCTGGCTAGACTAAACTATTATGTCTGATCATGTGACCAGTCGTGTTTCTTGCCTTGTCAGACTTTGTTGTAGCAATGTCGCCTCGTTTCCAGATCTTCCAGAGAAGTAACTCATATAAACTATGGTCATAACTGCGAAAATAAAACCCAAGATTTTATAAAGTGGAACTGTCCTTTAGCATTTTGAAATATTATTACTATACAGCCATTGTGTGATGAAGTAAAAACTGACAGCAGTATGGTGCTTGTCCTTTAAGCACCATACTGCTGTCAGTTTTGACTTTGTGTTTCTGTATTTAAAGTAGTATAATGCATGTTCTTTCCAATTTAAGGCAAGTAGCCCAATTGATTAATTAAGCTGATCATTTTAGAATTAGGCTTAGCAAGGTAGTTATCAATTAATAATCTCGCTAAACCTTTTGAGGGTTTTGATTTCTTCAGTGTTTTGTGTGAAAATGTCTAAATATTCATCATGCACTATCCATCCTGGGATTACAGTGGAAAAAAGTAATCTCCCACTTATATTTAACTGTTGAACACCTGACAGTAACTGCAGTCGTGAGGAAAACTATGTATCAATATAGCATCTACAGTACTTTACGGAATCTTGTGAGAATTACATGTTGTCACTGATTGTAATTATCTATAATTGATGTCAAATTCCTCGAGCTCTGTAGGAGTCCTTACTAATCGTGGTTTAAAAAAGTAAATAAATCAGTGCTTGTCAGTGAGATTTTTACAAAGTCAAAACACAGTTTGTCAATTGTTCCGTTTCTTTGGCACTGCTCAGATGAAAATACTCCAGTGACAAATATTTGTAGCCTTTCTTATCCGATTTTATTTAATGTGCCGAGACGATTCCACAGCAAGGCTCTATAAACATGATTTAGATGCTGCGTCTTATATCTGCCTCCACCTGCTGAGAAATTGCCTCTGCCACTGACCTGTGGGGGGCCCATCTGAAATGTTTCAAATGTGGAGGGTTTGCCTTGCAGCGAGAGATTTGTCATTACCTCTGCTTTATGAGCTCCTTTAGGAACGGTGTCTTCGTAGAACTGTCAACATGCATGGATTGATTGTAATGCTTTGATGGAGCTATATGATATTTATGAACCAGATGTTAGACGTCATCCATCATATGCTCTGTGGTAGCGAAAGCCAGGAGACCACTGGTATGACAACAACGACATTTCAAAACCCCTTTCTTTCTTTCTTTCTTATTTATTTATTTATTTAAGTGACTTTAGTCTTTGGAATCACTGCCACATTGGATTTTACTGCCCTGGGTGATAAATAATATGCTGTATATTTTTAAAACGAGCCTCTTTTTTTTGTCCTCATAGGAAACCTATTGATTGAGATGTGCTTATTTCATGAAAATCTGCACGTTCTACATGCTCTTAGATTGAGTTCATACAGGCTTTGAAACCGCTGTGATTTTGTTAAATTCAACCCATTTGTTAATAAAAAAAATAATAAAGAACCATAACAAGCAATATATTATGTCATTCTCAAGAAAAGAAGGTGTTGTTTTATGGTGTCAAAGCCCATTTTTGTTGATTTTAAAACTCTTACACATGTGGCCCATGATATTTCCAAGGAAACACGATTACAGTCTGCACTGTCTTAGAGCAGAAACAATGCAATATCCCACCAATACTCTATGGAATTATGTCACATTTTCAGTCAAACTACTGTTGTTTAATTTGCATAATTTCAGATAGTATGCTTGCTGTAGCATTCCTGAGTCTAGTCAGTCCATAGCTGTCTGTGTACTAAATTGTGTATACATAACCGCTGTCTTACTGGCTGTTTCTCTGGTGATTATCGTTGTATTATAGCCAAATCATCAATGAATCAGTGACAGTTTGAACCTCAGCCATTGTTCTCGTGCCATCTTGACATAGATGATATTGTGTCCTGTAGCTCTTTGTCCACCAATCTGATCTTTACCATGGTGCGTCCTGTTGGCTAGCTGCTTTCATTTGAGCCTGACTTCTCTTCTCTTGTGACCAAACCAAGTCACCACGATGGCAAATACAACAACTACTACTACTGCTACTACTACTATTCAATGATGTGACGTCGTAAATCTTGTGGCTTCTGCATGAATTCAAGAAAAAAAAAAAAACAATAGGACCGATGTTTCACTGCCCTTGATAGAACAAAAAAGAAAAAAAAGGATCTTTTATGGACTGTTACAAGTTGTATAGTGAGTGATACTGTCCCTAACCCACTGTATTATGTGCTTGTTATAACTACCGCTCTATGACAAGCTTATAGCATCAATATATGGGAATATTTGGTAGATTTATATTGTGTTATATTGTGATAGCATGTACATAAAAGATACCTCCTCTGCAATAAATATTTATATGAAAATTACGTGCGTGCTCATGTGTTTCTGAATATGTTTTGCTGCAATTTTCAATCCCTTTTTTACTGTGCTCCTACTACAATATTTCTAACTTCTTCTATGCAAGACACTCCCGTGCTGCATTTGTGCTTAGTAATCTTCCTTTGTTTGTTTGGTCTTTATGTAGACATGTAGTTGGAGGCCTTTAAAAGCCTCATGCATCATAACCACTTCAGGATATGTGTGTCTTGGCGACTGTCCTGAAATGCTTTTATGGCTTGCCTTTTGGACAGAGATCAATGGAGGCTCTGCAGGAAGCGAGCGATACAAGATGGTATCAGATGCTGACTTCAAGCCCCCGCAGAAAATCAGAGCGCTGTTATTTCCCAATTCCAAAATAATTATTGGCCAAGGTGAAATTATTTGTTCCCTGAGCCAACAGGGAAACAAATTCTTGCTCTATTAATGCTTTTTTTACAATCCTGTAAATTCACCATTATGAGCGGCACATGAAACACGTCATGCCTGCATTGTTACTTATGTCTGTATGAATATGGCGGTGATGCAGCCAGATAACATTGCAAAAGGGCATTGTGTAAAGCAAACATCTATTGATTCTTGAGCACTTTCGGGGCCTTTCTAATAAATAGAAGATCAATAGAGTCTGCTGCAGGGAACCAAAATAGAGAAACATCAGAGAAGAAAACAATTAACTATGAAGAGTTACCTGTGACGAGGAGATACAGTAACTACTGATGTTCCATGTGATTTTCATTATAGCAGTTTGAATAATCCATAAAGAAAGAGTACATATAAACTTTTATTACTGAGCTCTGCCCACTTCAAACCAGTTAGCAGAGCTCAGACAAAAACACAAACACAGAAATGTCCGACATCTGAAAATCATTTTGGAAGAACAAAACTGTTCCGATTTTACAAACAAGAAAACAACGTGTTCATCTGTTCATATGTCAAGTCTGCTGCTTAAACAGAAGCAAAACAATATTTTGGGACATGAAATCCTGCAAATCAGATATTTCCCAATTAGAGTTTTTGTGGATGTCAATCAAACATTGTTTTGGACCACTCTGCTAGCTTGCTGCTGTTGAATATGTCTCGTATTGATCCGACCTAAAGAGCTCGGGACATGAGCATCCAGGTCTTTATATCCCATAAAAGCACCGCTCACTTGGAGGAGTTCTCCTTCAATTTCTTTTCCACCCAAACCACCACGTCAACTTGTGCTTCAGCTTCTGCCTTTGTTGTTGCTGCCACACTGTGAAGCCAAGCTGAAACCAATCCCTCCCTCACTACAGGAGCCTGCGGATGGACTGTAAGTATTATATAAAATGTCTCTGCCAAGCATCCTCCTTTAAAAAAAATTAAAGTTTTATTTACACAAACATCTTTTTAATAACAAAGGTTCTAAAGACAGAAATAATCTATTTGTTCTGGTTAAACCCCGATGAAATGAGGTGGCTGCAAAAGGCACATCTAACATCCGCTGCAAACCGAGCGCTCTGGATCTCCCGTGACGCGTGTGAGAATCACAGCTGGATGATCTTTGTAGTCTTTGCGGGGCAGCGGGGCACATCCTCCGGCATGGCAGCACTTATTTTTAGACCTCAGACGGTGATCGGTGCATGAATCACGGCTCTTTGAGGCAGGGCCATGTGGGTAGAGATGGACAGCGGTGGGGAGGAGGAGGGACAGGAGATGAGAGGAAGCTGATCACTTGGCACAAGCCTGCATGCTCCGTCGCTGACTCATCTGTCTTTCAGATGCAGGGACGGTCAGGAGGGAGGGGGTGGTGATGGCGATGGGGAAGAAGTGGGAGGGGGCGGGATGTTGAGGACATCTCGTGTGTCGTGGTGGACTCATGACTCACCAAGAAGGGTTGTGTGTGTGGGGTGCACCTAGTGGGAGATGTGCATGGCCACGTGTGGAAGCACGCAAGCTGTGCAGCATCATTACAAGTTGCATTGCACCTGACAACCAGAAATCGTGTCGTTTGTTCTACACCAAAGTTTTAATTTAGTGTTCTGTGCCCAACATTTTGAATACATTTGGTGGGTTAGGATCTCTCTCATTTGTTC
The DNA here is from genome assembly GCA_036023855.1 of Gadopsis marmoratus. Taxonomy (NCBI): domain Eukaryota; kingdom Metazoa; phylum Chordata; class Actinopteri; order Centrarchiformes; family Percichthyidae; genus Gadopsis; species Gadopsis marmoratus. The sequence goes on from JAVQJF010011558.1 coordinate 18,748, forward strand.
TTTTTAAAGTAGGCTAATTGGTGAGTTGAGATATTTTGAGGAAAAAAGATAATTTCAAAGAACAAAAAAAACGCAGTTTCTCACCTGTCTCTAGTGGTGATCTGCCGCTGACTGTTCTTACAAAGAAAACAACAGCATTAGTTGTTTGTTCACGTGGCTAACATGAGCCATGTTTGTGTTTACAGGGAACTTTTATATCCACGTGAGTCTTGTCAGTCAGGAACAAAAGTGACATTGTTATGCCACCGCAAAACCTCTCGGGGAGGCTGTTGGAGGGTGGACTAACAGGTCAACAAGGCATCTGACTTCCTGTTTCCAACCAACAGTCACAATCTTTACTTAATGTTAACCAACTAGTTTTTGTGCCTAAACCTAACTATACTGTGCATTAACCATAGTGGCAGAGGTGTAGACTCGAGTCACAAGACTCAAGCCAGACTCCAGTTAAGAATCTGATGACATTAGACTTCTTCCATGATATCCTCCCAAAATAAAAAAAAAAGAGTGTCGTTAATTAACCGGTCTATAAAACTGCTGACAGGATGTTGCTTGGGACATCGTTTCCTCAAAGAGATGTTCCTGTTGAATTTTCTAAACATTGTTTTTCAACACTTTTAATGCAGAATTGCATTCACCTCCATAGTCCTGGGGCAGATGTCTCAAATTTAGAAGTAAAGGAGGGAATAATGTGTAATTCTACGTCTTGTGAAACAGCAAAAAGACTGTATGAACGCTGGAACAACAGACAACATCAGCTGTCTGTGAACATCAGACCAAATCCGGGTCGCAACATCGAGTGGAAAGAGGTCAAAGTCATTGATGTAAATGTTGCCGCATAAAGATCAAAAAGGAAGTTTATATCTGAACCCAGAGACCATGTTGTTCATGTAACCAAAGTTCTCCACTTAGTTCATGTGATGACACCTGAGCCATTGGCTGAGGAAGACTGTGGAAACCGCAGAAAAGTGTTTTGTACATGTTTTGGGACGAACTGGCCCTTTTTGAATAATCACTCCTGCACAACCAGAATTGGTTTAATTTCTCCCCTGATTTTGAGAAAGCACGATGAACGATGCCCTGTATATTGTTGCGCCTCGTGCTGTGATGTTTGACATGCTGGAGACCTCAGCCAGTGGGCAGGTGGGCCCACGAGGTCCTGTTCCTCCATCCTCCGGTCTGCACTCCTACGCAGCTTTGCCAGCATCAATGGTGGCTTCATCATTAGAGGAGCCCCCGGTGATGCGAGCATCCATGACTCACAGAGAGCCTCGGATACGCTCCTCCTCCTCCACCACCACCTCCACAACTGGAGGCCTGGCAGATGATCCACAATGCAACACATTAATGCATATATATACTTGCAATTCAGCATCCATGTACACGCTCACAGTTCAGTTACTTACGCACACACAAGTGCGTGTAATGAATAGGTCATCCAGTGAGTAATTACTTGCCCACCATTCTGTCCTTGTTTGGCTGCTGCAGAGACGAACAACTGGAAAGGCAGCTCGTCAAAACCTTGAATTCCGCGTCGCTCTGCTGCTGTATTATAGGTAGAGGAGCTCTTAACGCCCACTGACGCATCACTTGAGGACTGACAAGCTAACGCCATGTGGCTGACGACTGACTTCATCCAAAACCTGAGCGAAAGTTCCACGTTCTTTGTTTTGCTTTGTCAAATCTCTCACCTGTGTAATTTGTTGGTCATGAGGCTGCTGTGAGCTCATAGTTCGACGGCAGATTGCACCGAGTGGCTGTGCTGCTGTCCTGTACTGAGCCCTTGTATTTCACACGTTCACGGTTCAAATAAAAGGCATTTTGTTCAAACAAATTCTGGGCAAACTACAAACCCTGAATTCACCTCAAACAAATATTGATTTTCAAATAGTGCTGGTCACTGTGAACAGAGAAGTGCAATACATCATCGACATGTTTGAAGCTAATGAGCGACTCTGAGAAGGCTGATGAAAGTGCTGTTTTTGGCTTCGGACAATGGGCAACCAAGACAATTGCAGCCCTAATTAAAATAGTACAATAATGGGCTAACAGAAGGATGAATAAAACCTTTTATTATTCTAAAATAAGACGAGCCTCCATTTGGCACCTATTCTTACAACGTGATTAATTGCACAAAATTATCATAAACTGAAAAGGCTAACAGGCGATTTATCTCCCCGGGTGACAGGATGAGGCCTGTTTTTGGCTCCTCCGAGTTACCTAATGACGACCTTTGCCTAATGGCTTCGGCCAAGACTGACTTATAACATTTTTGGAGATGAACTCTTCAGATATTGGCAATTGATGTTACTGAATCGCTACGCTCCTCCTCCTCCACAAACCGGGTGTTCATTACATGTTTTTGAGCCAAATTATATCTAAACTTCTTACCCAGGTCCAACGACACCAGTAACAGAGACGCTGTCAGATGTCAGACAGAGAGTTTTCTAAATAAACAATTAAAATAATTGCTGATGGCATTTCTCAATACTTTTTAAATTTTAATGGAGAAAATGATCAGCAGACGGATCCATAATAAAAATAATCAGTAGTTGGACAACTACAGCAGTAAAATCCTGCTTTTACATTAATAATTAATAATCTAATGATGTAATATATAATAGTATAACAGTCACCTGTGTTGAAGACTTTTAATACTTTAAGATATAATACATTTCTCTGATCATACTCACGTGCTTTTGACTACAGTAACAGGCCTTTTACCTGTAACCGAGTATTTTTACAGCGTGTTATTAGTACTTCAGTATCTAAATACTACGACCGAGCTCCTGCATAAAACTGCACTCTTCAGCGTTGCCTGAGTGGAGAGGTGACGCTCGGCCGTGCACTGCCCCCTAGCGACGGGAGAAGTTCTGCATCCACCGTGACGTCCGGAGGTGATGACGCAGTCACGTCCTGCTGACATCAAGCGTTTACAGGCTCGGACTCTGCTCCCCTCCGCCTCGTTGCGTTTCCTTTCCAACTCCGTCACACCAAGGTCAAATAAAGTTGCACCAGCTTAACACAACGTGCCACCGCGTTGTTTTGGGTTATTAGGTTTATTGGATGCCTCTGCATGTAAGTGCAGCGTTTGTTTTCGGGGGTGTCAGCCACAACACCTCCAGGCACTGTAAGCTCTAGTAAGCAGTAAGTGGCAAGTAACCAGTTGGATTTACTGTGCAGGCCTGCAACTGACTGACACTGTTGCCACCGGAGTTGGAGGAAGTATTCGGATCCTTTACGTGTGTCAAAGTACTAATACACACTGTGAAAATACTCTGGATCAATTAAAAGTCCTGCGTTGAAATTGGTAAGTAAAAGTATGTGAGTATAATCAGGGAAATGTAATCCAATGCAGTGAAATGTCCCCTGTGACTGTAATACTATTATATATTATATCATTATATATATATATATGGACACCTTCCGTGTGATGTCGTCTTTATATCGTCTCGTTATTGCTTTTATTGGTTTTAATCTTTGTCTTTCAAAGCACTTTGTAAGCTCTGTTGTAATGGTGCTATATAAATAAAGTTATTATTATTATTATTTCTCATGCATTAATGTTAAAGCAGGGTTTTACTGTTGTAGTTGGTTGAGGTGCAGCTCATTTTGAACGGCTTTCTGTCAGACTGCAACTGAATATTTTCATTATGGATCCCTCTCCTGATTCTTTTCGCCGTTAATCGCCATTAAGGAAACGTAGCGAATCAGCAGGAACCATATTTTAATTTACAAAGCATCATATTTTATAAGCTCTTTTTACATTTTTGTGCAAAAGTCTTAATTGGTAAAGTTACTAGTAACTAAAGCTGTGCATCCACCCATCCTCAGTGCACAGCTGGCTCACTGCGGTTTTGTACAGTAGGTCTTTTGCTACTGCGTCATGCTTTCTGAGTTATTATGCGTTCTTTTAACCTGACTCGCCTTACGGTTTATGTTTCCACGCACGTTCTCCCTTCCAAAATGTCTGTGTTTTGCATTCTTGCTATTTTACACGCTCAACAGAAAGTGCGTGGAGAACATGAAGCCGACCTTGAAGTGTCTGCAGGCTCCTTTCACCGCGACGTACAGTAATAAAGGTTTTCGTGTGATCTACATGAAACGCAGCTCGGTGGGTGAATCGGGGTTGTTTCGGGGCTCAGCACCACAGCGGGGACGAACACGAGGGTGACCCTGACAACAATCACGGCCCCGGCACTGTTTACGCAAAAGTGGAGGCATCACAAAAGGACATCCAGCGTCGGAAAGGACGCAGGCAGTTGCACTCGTCTAATAATCCAGCTTGTGTTGATTTTACACTAGGTGCAAAAAATGGCCTTTTGACACACCATCATCACTCCATCTTTCACCAGATCCTGCTGCAGCACAAACACAGATGCCGAGCACAAAGCCCAAGGCCAGGATGCTGGTGAGTCACAGTCACACCGACGAGTGTGATTGAAGGCTGAGTGAAGGTTCATTCAGTAAAAATAAAAAAAAAACAGCCTTTCATTTGACGTCATGGGTCTTAATCACTCCAATTATAGCAATTTCCAGAAAGTAGCCGTGCTTCATCTTTGCGTTTCTGCCTCCAGGTAGCATCCAGTGTGAGATCACTCACACGCTGTTAGTCATTCACCATCAGTCATTTGTGCTGGAAATGTCTGAATAATAATGTGCGTGTGATGGCGCGCTCGTGACGTGTCGCGACACTCGAACGAGACGATGGCACCAAGAAAAACGAGGGAGGTGTAAGATTAAAACTTTTGCCGCGAGCAAGAGGCCTCAGGAGGCAATTAAACAAGAATGATGCGAGCAAGGAAATGTTCACTATGTGGCCTAACGTATGGGGACACATTTGCACCATTAGAAGCGCGCTCCGCCGATCTAGCATCGTTCTGGACCGTGTCAAAATGCAGCACACTTTTTTTATTCCTTGCATCCTTCTTCCTTGTCAGAACCCTGGGGGTCATACATTACCCACAATGCAACTCGACTGCCAATAGCTCACGTACAGTTAGGCTAGTAGCGGCTGACGTAGCCTTGAGCCGCCAGCCTCACGTGGACAAGCCTTATCCAGCACTTTTGGGATGAACTGGAACGCGGACAACACTGTTGCGAGGTGCGCCTGTCCGCACACATTTGTCCAAGTGCTGCACCATAAAACAGGCAATCTGTGCAGTTAGTGGCATGAATGAGAACATCCTGGTGAGAGTTTCGAACACCTTGTGAAATGGCTGAGAAAACCATCTTGTCTCGCCATTTAGCAGCTTTCGTCCTGTGCTTTTGAGCATATGGCATGATCTTCATCGGCAGGTGGGAGTCATTGAATTGTAGACGTCCACATTTCCATTTTTTATATCTTTTTTGTTTTTTTTTTCTCCTGAGGAAGAACGCGCAATATATAATCAAAAGCTCCCGAACGGCGTGAGATCCAACTGCTGTTTCCAAAGGTCAAGAATGAACTCTGAAGCTCGACTTGTGAAATCGTTTGGAGAGTTGGCATTCGTGCAATCGAGGGGCTAAAAATATGCTGAGTGGCTGTGAATAAGTTTGCATAAACGCAGTATTGTGCAGAATATGACGATGACTTAATTCCTGTATTGTGTTTGTCTGTGAGACGCATGTTTATGGCTAAAGGAGGACAGACCTTTATGTTGTAATGACTGCAACCCTACCACACACACACACACACACACACACACACACATGCACACACACACATACACACCGTGGTGGAGGGGGGGGTGGAACTTGTGCAACTTGTTATGAGTGGGCTTCACTACTGTGGGAGCTAAATGGACAACTGGCTGCCATCGAAAGGCTTCTCCAGTGGTAGGAGACCGTCTGGGCTACAGAACACTTTTATCGATTTATTTCATGCGAGTCCCTGCTTGCTTTGGGGCCACGCTATTAATGAGGTTTGGAGTTGGTGAAATGCATTTAACCAGTAGAAGAATTTCGATTCAAATCACATGTTCATCCCAGTAAAGTGCAGCAGTGCGGCTCACTGATGTGTCCCAGTAGTTTTTGGACAGTGGAGCTCTGCGGCACAGAGGAATAAGATATATCAGGCTTTTTACTTCAATTCCTTGTTTGCTTTGGTCTTTTCGTGGGATTCGTTGACAATAATAAAAAAGCATAGGGTTCTACCAGGCCTTTAATGCAAATTTAAACTGCTGTTACTGAATATGACCACTAGATGGAGCTGTTGATCCGGGGATCAGCTTCAATATCAGCTGCACCAACAGGATGAAGATTGAACCTCTGTATCTTCTGTCCCTCTGCATAAAGTAACCAGACTTCACTTAATGTTCTGTTTACAATGTTCCCGTGTCACGTTTATTTTATGTTTCCTTTAGGACAACAAAAGGCAGTATTACAAAGACCTTTGCCTGCAGCTGGAGCAGAGGAAACAGCAGATAGGAAGGAAGAGAAGCAGGAATGCTGTTGACGAACAAGAGGTTGCTTTATAGCAAGGAGGAGGCATGGAAAGAGAGGCCTCTGTTCTTTCATCATAAGACTGATGGTAGAATTCGTACGTGTTAACTAATTCTCTTTCAGTCTGCAGCACATTGAGGCCATGCAGCATTCCGTGTGGGGGGGGGATGCCAGGAAGTGGTGCCCCAAACTAGCACCTGTGCTTAGTGAAACGGACCAATAGCCTTTACGCCGCAGGGATGTTTCTCCGTGAGCAGGTAGGCAATGCAACGTTTATTAGCCGACCATTGTTGCACGCAACAATGGCCCAGTGTACTCAGAAGGTCCCCTGATCACCCTGGCTTTGACGGACAAGAACCCAAAGAGAGTCTGCAGCCGTGCAAATCTGCCTCTGACAAGTGATGATTGTGGAGTGCAGTAGCCTTTTGTCTTTAGCTGATTTTTTAAATTTTTATTTAGATAAATCTACAGTTAGATTAAAGCCTTAATATAAATCAAAAGTATCAACAAACAAAAGTAAATGTTGTTGCTGTCCTGCACAGTGAGAACATAAAAAAAATCCTCTGAGATAGCTTCTAGATTTTTTTACTTTTGTTCTTAAAAAAACCTCCCATTGAGCCTCCTGCAGAGTTTTGCTGGCCCGAAAAACAGTTTTCGTAAGTAAAGCTCCATTCTGACCTCCTTTCCACACGTTGCGTTCAACTTGCAGCAGCTGAAACTCAAACCCCCGTGCGTGGTTATTAACAGCAGGCAGCTGGTCAGACTCTGAGCAAGCTGTGTCTGCGGCCATAACATGAGTCTGGGTCTCGGGCCAGCGTGGCATCGCAGCCCGTTTTTTTTGGCTGCCGCTTCTGAATGCTGTCTTTGTTTCCAGATCCGTGATAAAGGCTTCGGTGGGATCCCCTTCCACCGCCTGAGAAATGAAGACAATAACGTCCGACAAGTGAGAGCTACGGCGCAGCCGAGCAAACAGTACTCTCTCTCTTTTTTTTTTTTTTGGTAGCCATCAAGATATTGGGGGGCTATTTCAGCGGCGTATTCTGACGGTGGCAAAGAAATACAGACAGCAAATAAACTCGCACCGAGAGAACATGAATGAGTTGCTACACGAACAAGGTGCCTGCAACGGCAACATTTCCCACTCTGCGTACCAAGAATGGACTCGAGGCCTTCATCGATTCTTCCCGTAACAGAGGAAGCATCTGAGAACTTTAATAAGAGCGTTGCTAAATGGACCGCGTTCCATGCAGCGGTGCATGTCTTAAATCCGGGGCACTCGGAAGAGACTTTAAAAAGGCACGGTCAAAGTGGAAGCAGCAGCAGCAGAAGAGGCTGAAATAACCCGCACTTTTATTCTCTAGTACGGGTCAGGCTCCAAGCACGTCTTTCATTAGACCCTCCCTGCTCCCTAAGTGCCCACTTCTTTAAAACTCTACATCTCCAAACATTAGAAAGCTCCTCCGGTACCCAATGTGAGTAGTACTCCTTATGACAAGTAAACTAAACTGCATATGTAAAATCGGTGGAGTGCCCCTTTTCAGTCTCTGAAAGCTGGCCATCTATGTGACATGGTATCTGACCATTTCCTCTCAAGTGCATGGGTCTGATTAATAAGTGTTCAAGCTGTGTGACTATGCAGCGCCTGCGTGAAGTCAGTCCTTAAACAATCACTACAAAGTACAGTCTTGCAGCAGTCAAGTTCAAGTCAAGTCTTAAGGGGACAGTTTGACATTTTGGGAAAGACGCTTATTCTCGTTCTTGCCGAGAGTTGGACGAGAAGATTAACAGCACTCTCACGTCCGTACAGTAAATACGTAGCTGGAGCCAGCACCAGGTTAGCCTATCTTAGTATAAAGACTACGGGGCAAACGGCTAACCTGGCTCTGTCCAAAGGTAACAAAATTAACCAACCGGCTAATGGCACCGTCGACATATTTATCGCACAGACACGAGAGAGAGTGGAATCAACCATCAGCATCTCTCAGCGAGAACGCAAATGAGCGTTATTCCCTAAAATGTCAAACTGTTCCTTTAAATCCTCATTTTTGTCTGACTCAAGTCCAAGTCCTGGGTGTTGGGAGGAGCTGGGAATCAAATCAGAATCCCTGTGGTTACAGGACAACTGAGCTGCGCGACTGAGAGCTGAAGCTGAATTAAAAGGTTCAGCAATGATGGAGAGGTTAAGGTTTGACTAAATATACCACACACACACACACACCACAAAGAACTGGTTTGCTAATGTTCATTCTGGATTCTTTGCTGGAAAGTTTGAGATGCAAACTTTGAGATCACGTCAGCCTGCACAGGTCAGTGGGAACGTTCTTGCTGATTTAAATCCTACAGATGGGACTGAATACGTTGCTACTTTGCTCGTCATCGTGCTGGACACTAGAAATAGCTGCGCTGGTTGAATAGCGTCCTCACATGCGTTGGATTATTTGTCCCAAAAGGTCCACCAGGTAATTTCCAGATAATTATATGGCGAAGAGAGATGACTCATCCCTGTGCAACTGCATGGCTTTGTTGGCGAGACGCCTGCGGGAACAGTTTACGCAGACACTGTGTGTGCATGCGTTTGGTTTTCGTGGGCTGCGGGCCTTGTTGTGGGGGGCAGCAGCAGCTTCCCTCCTCAGTGGGTGGGTAATTATGATGTAGGGACAGTCATAAGGGACAGTGAAATGCCAATGGGTGGAGTGTAGACTGGCATGGTTGCTAATTGGGCTGTGGAACACTCAATTCTCTGCGTGTCAATGGAGAGTCTGGAGCTTAACTCGGCAGGTTTTAGGCAGGGGAGCAGGATGTGAGCGCACGCCTTAATTACAAATGTGAGAAACCTTGTGCCTGAATTAGCTTGATCGGTGGGAGGAATCAGAGCTGCAGCCCTGGAAGGTCAGAGGTCATGGTCAGCAGTATTACAGGGGGGATTCAGCATTTTGCTTCAGGACACCCAAAAAAAAAAAAATAAGTGAACTAAAGTAGAGCTGACGGATGCAAAAAAGTTTGATCCTGAGACATTTGGTTGAAAAAGATCACCATGCTGTTTATCCTCTGTATTGTTGCTTACAAGGCTCTCAACTCAGTGCAAATCTCTGAGTATATTTACCATTATTATATTCCTAATATAGAAGGCTTATATATTCTTAATATATATCGCTGACAGTGGTATATAATCAATGTTAAAGGTCACAAATCGGAGAGTTACTCTATAGACAGTGGTGGCAGAAGAATATAGATCCTTTACTTAAGTAAAAGTAATAATACAACAATGCAAAAACACTCTGTTGCAGGCGAAAGTGCCGAATTAAAGGTCGTACTTTAGGAAGTAAATATCGGATGCCTTTACTTAAAGTATCAAAAGTAAAAGTGCTGTAGAATGCACCATAGCAACTCGTATCCATGAGCCCTGGCGCCGGTTCAGGTGCACCATGGGATACCACGGCGGCGGCGGATGGAAACGGTTAACCGGACGGTCCGCGGTGACGTCACACGCAGTTTTGCTGAGGAGGTGGCGACTCACATCCCCCAAACTCCTCCGCCACAGCAGACCAGCAGCGGCCGCCGGCACCGAGAGACGAACCGAACCGAACCGAACCAAAGCAAAGCAAACCAAACCAAACCCAACGCGAACAGAAAATGGGCAACTGTCAGGTGGGCGTCGCGTCTCTTCTCAAACACTTCGCGCCGCAGACGTTGTGGACACAGAAAGAGTCCGCAGCCGGAGTTTCTGAGCGGCAGAGCTCCGTGTCTTTGATAGAACCTATAGAACCTATAGAACCACTCCGCAGGTGTTGAGTGTTAAGATCCCGTTAATATACGTGTGTTGTATTTATTGCTGGGGGTTTTTTAAAAAATGTTTTATTTTGTTGTGTGTCATGCTGGATCCAACCCTCTGACGCCCCCTGTCGGGCTTTTGCGCGCGAATTACAGTACAGCATGACGTGACACGTCTCCTTTTTTTTTAATTATTCACACTGAAACTGAGAGTCGTGGTCTCGCATTCATGGTAGTCGCTGTTTGTGAACACGGCGAACGGCTCAAGATGGCCAAGTGCGTAGACAGAGGAAAGGAAAGGAAAGGAAAGGAAAGGAAAAGGCCACTCCCCTGCGGAATCACAGCCCCGTTAGGTGTGTGTGTGTGTGTGTGTGTGTGTGTGTGTTAGACAAGGGCAGAGTGCAAACATGGAGGGAGGGAGGTGTTCATTTCTGTCAGATGTCGTGTCTTTTGTTATATTTTTTTTGTTTTTTTTGGTGCATTTATTTGTTCATTGTTTCACCAAAACTGCGGGAGCAGGAGGGGGAAGACAATCTTTCAGTACCTAGTAACGGTTGTGTTTTAATGTATACGTGTAAGGTGATCATTTTAAAGTGATCTTAAAAGTCATATCCAGCTTCATGTTTCAGATGCTACTGATTGTGCGTCAGGCAAACCTCCACGTCCCCCCCTCGTTATGGGGCAGAAAAGTGGCGTTTCAAACTTGGACTAGCACTTTGGTTCCTGCCAGTTATTCATGCGACCCCCCCCCCCATGTTTGTTTAAAGACTTCTGGCCCTGAATTCCTCAACCTCCTCCCCTCCCCCCCCTCCACCCAGCTGCTCCAGCGTCGCCATCAGATCAGTGTGATGTAACTAGCGTTTTCACCTTTCATTCTCTCAGCCCACCATCGTGCCCTATGAGGATTTTGACGTCGTCGCTGACATCAAGGCCATCCGCAAAGCCTGCAAAGGGTTCGGTGAGTTGGAAGCATTGGGTGAAATAAGTGCCTGCTTTTGATCCCCGCTCGTATCCAGTAAAGTGTTACAAGTGACGCTGCGTCTGTTTTGTGTCGACCTTCCGCTCAGGAACGGACGAGCAGGCCATCATTGACATCCTGGCAAACCGCAGCTCGTACCAGCGTCAGGAAATTAAACAGGCCTACTTTGATAAGTATGACGATGTGAGTGTCATACGCAGGATAATGTCTACCTGTCATTTTCCGTTTTTAAATAGCAGCCATTTGAATTATTAGTCCTAACTTGAAATCCTTTTTCTGTTTTGGTTTGGTTTTTTTTTGTTTTTTCGCTTCTGCAACAATTCAATCCTGGTTCCTTTGCGACAGGAGCTGGTGGACGTGTTGAAGAGCGAGTTGACGGGGAACTTTGAGAAGGCCATCCTCGCCATGCTGGACCCGCCGGTCATCTACGCTGTGAAGGAGCTGAGGAAGGCCATGAAGGGAGCCGGCACCGACGAGGACGTCCTGGTGGAGATCCTCAGCACCGCCACCAACTCCGTAAGTTGCAATATCAGCTCCCCTTTTTTTTTTTTTTTAACAAAAAGCTTAATTTAGACAGTTTTTTTGTTTTGTTTTTGTAAACTTTATATTCACTGTATCTAATTGTTTCCAACAGGACGTCGCCATGTTCAAGGAATGCTACTTCCAGGGTAAGACAATAAAGCCTTAAAATGTAGAAAATCAAATTGTAGACAATTTATTGTGAGATAACGATGATGTGAAGTTGTCACTATTCCCCTTCCCTGTATGGAGTTGTGAAGTGGGATCTGTATCAGGCGCCTCTGGCTCCAAAAGGTAAAAACGTTTGGTTTAGGTGCCTTGAAAGTGCTTGAATTCTACCTTTTTTTAAAAAGCTGTGCGAACCCTGGATTAAGGCCTGCGATAGAAAAGATCTGGTTCATTCATTAAAAAGTTGCCCGTGTACGAATACTTGGTGGACCTCTGACTGACCTCTTCTCCATGGCAACAGCTGGGGCGAGGGTCATGAGCTCTGTAGTCCTCCATTAAAAAAACATGATGTCTCAGAAACAACGTTGAAAACATTCAAACTGGTGGCCATGACATGAACCTATAGAGGGGTTGTTGCATTGTCTGGGAGAGTCGCGTGCTTCTACGTAAAGGAACGTTGAGGATAATCACCTCGGGGAAAAATTGAAGTGCAGAACGGGGAGAAACTTTTCAGGAACCAGCAGCCCCTCCCACTCTGATGCTTTATCATGACCCCTGGAGGAAGTGGCTGAGCGTGACTCACTCGGGCCTCACATGTAGCCATGCAACGTACAGTCACACTTTGTTTAGTCAAGGCCCATCCTGCTGTGGCTTCCCATTCTCACCGCTGCTGATTTTGTATTTATCAACATCTCCTTTCCCCCTCGGGTTTCCTCTGTGTTCAACCTTTTTGTATTAGGAGTGCGTTTGTCTCACTGCATAGTTGTGCGCCTACGCACAGAGCGAGGGCGGAAGAACAATCGAATTTGTTTGCAGAATATTCTCAGGTCAGGACTCAAAAGTGTTACTCATACAGGCAGGAATCCATCATTGGAGAGGCCAAGATACGTATTTGTGGTGTTGCGTGCGCTGCAGTCACAGGACTGGAGGTGTTTTTAAGAAGGAAAACGGGTCCGACTTGGAAATGTAGGATAAAGTGGGTACACCATGAAGCCTCACTGGGCATGACAGACTTGTATGTGATGGTGTAAGAGTATCTCGGAGTGGACTTTCTCCTTTTAAATACTGAGACGTAAAATAAACAGTGTCTTATCATTTCGTTTGACCCCCCCCTCCCCTCGTTGCGTCACTCTTTCAGTGCATGAACGTGATCTGGAAGCAGATATCGAGGGAGATACAAGCGGGGATGTAAGAAACCTGCTCACAGCTCTTTTGCAGGTAAGTGGCCGTGACTTTCTCCTCCACCCGTGTAACTAAATCCGAAACTAAAGCCACTGGACTGAAATCAAGCTCACTCTCCCTTTGCCCTATAAACACACACACACACACACACAGAGGCAAGCTTCCAGACACCCTCTCATTAGTAAAACAGAAGCCAGGTACAGTTGCTTCAGGCGGACAGAACGGCCTCAACCACACAGTAAAAGGCATCTTGCTCTTCTTCTTCTTCTTCCAGGGCAACAGAGATGAGAGTTACGAGGTGGATGAGGAGCTGGCGGAGCAAGATGCCACCTCAATGTTTGAGGTACTGCGTCAACGTTAAATACGTCTTCCTGTCAGTCTCGCAGCAGATGCATTAATCTTGAACAACATCAATGGCTGTTGCAGGCTGGCGAGGGTCGCTTTGGGACCGATGAGTCCACTTTCACCTACGTCCTGGCCTCCAGAAATTACCTGCAGCTCCAGGCCACCTTCAAGATATATGAGCAGGTAGGCTTCGGTGTCGCACTGTCTGCAGCTGCAGTTTATTTAATCAGGGTTGGCATCGGGTGATGCTGGCTCTCATGCAGGTGCAGACTGTGAAAGTAAACTTGGTTGTAAAGCTTATAGTTCATCGTGTATTCATAGTTTTAGTTGAAATCTTGTCTCCAGCCTTTTGATACTCGACCCAGCCTTGTGTGTGCTGAGCAACGCGACGCATGTGCAAAAGGTTAACAGGTCAGCAATATGGTGGCGTATAGGTCTGTATATGGAGGCGTTTTTCTGCTTTCCAGATGTACGTCAAGGGTCCTGAAATGTTTTTGGAAAGTTCCTATAGGTCTAAATCTAATAAATAAATTCTAAAAGCTGTATTTTGTCTTTGAGATAGCCGATGACTTCTGTATGTCTGTCTCACATTGTACAACACATCTTTGTCAACAAGCTGCTTTCTGTGTTTCGTTCAGCTTTAAAAGTAGAGGCAGCTTTCAACTGCAAGACTTAATTTCTAGAATTACACTTTCATGGGGCTTTAAATTGTCCTGAACGTCTTCAATTATACTTCCCTCAAACATAATTCAGTAGTCAGAGTATTAAATCGTTGTGGGGAGTTTAGGTAGAAATTGTGCGCCGGGAAAATGGAACCACTTTTAAGGCATCGCTCATGTTCTGTCTCCGTAGCTCTCTGGAACCGAAATCCTGGATGCCATCGAGAATGAGACGTCTGGGACGCTGAAAAAATGCTACATTGCTCTCGGTTAGTGTGAAATGCAAAATGCTGACGTGATCTTGAGATAAAAATGAAGAATAAGCACAGAATCATAAAGGCAGAATGCAAAATGTGACGGTGAGGTGCTTTTTGTGTATGTCCTTGTGGAACAGCATGTGGGTGGACAAAGACGATGCCAGAGGCTGAATTGAAGTGTTGGATAAATGTATTTGGTTTTATTGGAGGAAATGAGCTGATGGTGCTGGAACATAAGTTACGGTAAACTGCAGTGGATATTTAATGAGCGTCTGTCGTTCCTCCTCTCAGTGAGAGTTGCGAAGAACCCTCAGCTCTACTTTGCCCGGCGTCTGAACAAAGCCATGAAGGGGGCGGGCACTGACGAGGACACCCTCATCCGCATCATCGTGTGTCGCTCTGAGGTAATTGCGCTAAACGATCAACAGGTGGAGCCAAAGATTGCCTGCTAGGAGGCGGTGAAGTCACGCTACAGACGCGTGGGCTTGGACCTCATACTTAACCACCACTCTTAAGCTATTTTATCAATGTTTAACTTCTTGACTTACTGTGAGAGATAAGATTAAGCAGGAAATTGGGTTAAACCTGTGTAATATAAAATCAGGATAATCGGGAGATTTGCTACCACAACCTCATTTCGAAACTATTATTTTAAGTTTATTAGTGAAGCAAGGTGGCACTTTCTGGCCTTTTTTTTTCCTGTTGTTGGTTTCAGAGCATTCAAATGACATTTTTAAATGTTTCTTTTACAGCATTAATGTGTCTGAAAGCTAACAAATAGCCTCTGGAAACCGACTTATTTAATTTACAGAAGCCCCGATTACGAAACCTGTGTTTCTTCTACAGTATTTCCTAATTATATGTTTTTTTGTTTTGTCTTGTCAACAGTACGATTTGGAGACCATCAAAGAAATGTACCTGGAGAAGTACGACGTGTCTCTGAAGGACGCCCTGAAGGACGAGTGCAGCGGCGACTTTAAACGCCTCCTCGTGGGCATCTGCCACTGAACGTCGGAGAGTTTCGGCCCGAGCCGACGTGGAGGACAGAGGCAGGGACAGCGGAGCACGTTTATACCGAGAGCGCTGCTGTTTTCTGTCTAACAAACTAATGCTACTCAGTCTGTCCATGTGACATTATGTAGGGAGCAGGAGGGGTGGAAGTGATAAAATAATTAACCCGGGTCATGTCTTTTCCGAGTTACTGTCAATCTGGCTCGCGTTTATAATTTTTTTTTTTTTTTTTACTTTTTCCACAGACGTTACCTACGAAATCCCCATTGAACTGGATTTACTCAGTCATTTACTGCCCATTTCTAAGTCGATTTTTAGCTCCTTTACCAGCATTTAGACAGTGGTGAAGCAAGATTTAGCCTCTGTAAACAAGCACCAAGATTTTTACGCGTCCAGTCACACCGACGCAGTTACAGAGTGTGATTTGATGTTTGTGCACTGGGGAACAGGTCTTCTGTGGGCCTCAGTGGGCCTTTCTGCTGCTGCATTTACTAACGTAATAGGACAATAGTGTTACATTACTACCATCATGGAAGTACTTTACGGTTTCTTTATTCGCTTTTGATAATTTATTTTTTCTTTGCCCAGGGCTGTTACCTTTCCTGTTACCTCTGCCCCAAACTCAGTGTTTTTTACTTCACTGCTGTTACGACTAATGCAATCACGCCACGTGGCTCCCAAGTTTGTGCTTATAAATGAAGACAAGCGAAAGTATGTAATGAGGGAATGTAAGTTTGTATCATGAAGGATATGCAATGTTATGTGAGTGGCATTTTTTGGGGGGGAATTTTCCTCACAACTGATTCGCAGAAGAAGATCATCTATATTTCAGTAGTTACTTACTGAAAGACACTATATATTGATTTACCGTATGTTGCATTTTTATCCAATACTACAACTAGGGGGAAAAAATCCAAATACACCTCACCTTGTTATACGTTTTTTGTATTTTACGACTAACACGTGAGTTAGTGTTTAATATACATATATATAACATTTAGTTTACTGTTTTAGGTAGGCCAGAGGGGTGTATGAGAAGAATCCTGTGGCAAACAGTCTGATGTCTCCGTTTGTGTGTCTCTCTATGGCAGCTGAGATTTGTCCAAATGACCACTATTGTAAACATTTTGCAACAAGCTGAGTAGATGCTCAAGTGACCTGCTGTACACGAGACGGACCCATCAGCCAGGACGTCAGTTGGGTCGCGCGACTAGTGTTTTGTCTCTCTGTAGCCAAAGAATTTTAGTCTAACTGCAAATAAAGTTCCCCGTAACGTCATCGTGTCTGGTTTTATTTGGTACCTTTTCTGAACTGGGCCAGTCTGCGTAATGAGCACTTGAAGTAGATTTGGACACTTAATGCTTCTGTACCAACGTTTGGAATGCAGGACTTTTACTTGCAACAGGGTAGTTCCACGCTGACATTACTGCTTTTACTTAAGCAAATATTTCTGAGTCTTGACTTTGTGCATAATGGGGCGGTTGTCGTGGCAACACCTCATCCCTCCACCCTGTAGCAGGTCAATGTGACCTCATCAAACAGGACTGTAGCGGTGGATGAAAGGACACGCCCCCTTCAAGCCTGTCGCCGCCTTTTTGCTGCCCTTAAGTACTGTGGGAAATATGCAAACTTCAAATTGAAGCTGGTTTGTGCCTCATTTAAAAAACATACACCCCAAAACCAAATGTGAATGACGTTGTTAGAACCAAAACCAGAACTATGTGCCATTTTATGTCTGTATCATTCCTCACATATATATGAGCATATATACATTATACTCATATAATATATAAATATATTATAGATGTATTGTGCAGAATTTTATACATATTACCCTCCAAAAAAAATCTGCCTGAAATATTTGATATGCTTGAAAACGTGGGGATCCCCACTAGATCTTAGGATACTGCATTGTTGGTTTGAACTTGTCTGGGCGCTCAGCACGAGTTTGCAATGGCCGGTTGTTTCGTTTTAACGGGGTGAGGATTCATTGTTTATTTTTTTTTTATTTTCCAACGAAACCCGTAAAATGATCAGAACGCGGATTTTTAAAACAGGACCCCTTATAATAGCAATAACTTCTCTACATGTTACTTGCAGATAACTCGACGCGGGACGACTACATTTGGCCAAGCACGACTTTTCCTGCCGTCCCTGAAGGCGGCGTGCTGCCGTTCCGGCCGCCTGCGTGCTCTCTGGCGCCGCCCCTCGCTCGGACGCGCAGGTTCGCAGCCTCGCATCCTTTCGCCTTCGCTTCTGTTTATGTTTTTTTTTTTTTTTTCCCGGGGACAGCGGAGACATTTCACGCGCAGCGAGGCGGCAGCACGAGCACGGGAGCGTCTCCAGCCGGACACCGTCGAAGGTACGTTGTCCCGCCGGCTTTGTGGCTCCTTTCCCCCCCCCCGCCCCCTTTATTTTTTTTGGCTGGTGATTACGGTCATTAGCATCCATCTTGGCATGAGCTAATTAAACCCACTGCACGGAAAGATGGCAGGCCCCTTAGAACACCACATAGTAAGTACACCGTCGTGTGTTTTATGAGCTTCATAACTTCTGTTGGGAATTTTTAAAACGGTTCATAATGAACAAAACGAAAAACAACGAACCAGTTCGGGTGGAAGACAACATTACCCCACGTGCTAGCGCTGGAAAAATGGAGTGTTTCTCAGCCGCAGCAGCTTTGTGGTGTCGGGTCAGATTAACGAGCTGCAGCTCCTGCACGCGTTGACACGTTAACGAGTCCGCCGTCATCTCCATGGAAACGTGAAGCGTAACAGCGACGTGCACTTCCCGCAACAACAACAACAACAACAGCAACAACAACAACAACAAACAAACAAAACAATAGACAAACTGCTGTCTTTTAATCTGTCCTGCCTGTTTTAAGCATTGCACCTGAACGCACCACGCCTTGTTGGTGTAGGTACTCTGCAGCCAGCAGCCTTATTAGGTAACACCTTTTGTAACTGGGTTACATGCCAGAAAAACAAAACTATGCATGAGTCATGATGACTTACTGTGTAAATGAGTTGCTGTTGCTCGCCATGAAGAAGTTATAAAGTCATTATGGGTTGCATTATGGGAAACGTGCGAGCCGGGAACTAAAATCTGGATTCCTCGGCACCTGCTTGTTTGATTGCGACCCAGACACAATGTAACGTTGACATTTCTCACATCATTACACTGTAAAATGTTGACATGTGCTTAAACATGTCTGCCCATCCTCCACGGGTTCTGGGTGCTTTTGGTTCTAGTGCACCACTGGCCTCCGTTGCCGCGCTCCACTTCCTTCAAAAACCACAGGTAGATATAATAAAGTAAAGAATAACCAGCATGTAGGCCTAAACAAAGACTGCATCATAAAGTGTGACCCAGCAGGAGCAGTTTCATTCATAACCTGTCACAGATTCTCCGTCCCGCCATTACAGTTTGTCACGTTTCAGCCGAAACCCAAGTGCACACTTCAAAGTCTTGTAGATTGCAGGGTGCGTGTTTCTACACGCTGCAACCATCCCACTGAAGTTCTGTGGTAGAAACCGTCAGCCTGTCTGCAGAAACAGCTGTTTGGTTGATGTGAGTTGTCCTGCGATGATAAAACTTTAAAAAAACAAAGACAAACCCCCAATGTGAAGCAGCAGCTTGGAGATGTTTGAATTCCACAGTCCAGGAGACACACAGACGGCAAATACGTTTCTGTTGGTGTAAAATATCTCCTTCCTGGTGTTACGGAAGTGGTGAGTACACTGCCATTTTCTCACCTTTACGTCCCATTTGGTGAGAATTTATTTGGGGAAGCTTTTCCTAGAGAGGTTCAGCCAAATGAAATAGAGCTGACTTTCACGTAAATTACTAGAAAAACAGCTGCGCTTTCTCTACAACCATCATCGTCTAATTCTGACTCACATGTACAATACAAGAGCATATATATATATATATACACACACATACTGCACGTATAACAAAGTGGAGAGTATACATCAGACATTCACACCATCAAGCAACATCAAGTTCGGGAAGCACAAAGACTGCGGTTCCCTGTTCGGCCTTAATTATGGCTTAAATAATGCATCATTCATTGTTTTTCAATGAATGTGTATATCATGAACTCATGTGGCTCAGGATTAATAAATGATTAGGTCGCTATCTGCTGTGGCTCTCGTTATTAAGTTATCCAGTACAAAGGTAGACGTGTTGTGCGCTGCAGTCATAAAACGACACACACGAGGACCGCGTGTCAATCATTAATAAATGGTTCACCACAAAGGGTGAGCCAACCTGATGATGTCGTGCAAAGACAACGCTGACCACCGCTAATAAAGATTCCAGCATTTAACATATGCGTTGCTCATCTGAATGGTAGGAGGACGTGGACATACAAGTGCTGCTGGTATAGTGTAAAGTTTAATGAAGCATCCTGCATTGATTCGAGTGTTGTTGTGTTTTAGATGTGCATCGGTTGGTTGCTCACGCGAGGAGTCCGGTTTTTAGTTTCGCATCGAGCATCCCATAATTGTGACGTAGCATCGTATAATTACAAGATCCAAGATTGCACAAAAGATCTAATAATTGCGAGATCTTTTCATCTGCTAATTACAAGATGCGGATCTCATAATTACGAGAGATCTGTATCCCTTGTTGCTATGGAAACGGCTTGCGTCCAAGTTTACTCGCTGCCCTTCAGGAGCTGCGACTCGCGGACAGGCAGGTAGAGCAGACAGTGATTGACGAGCCGCCTCTTCTCATCATTTTGAGAAAGACGACACGAAAAAAAAAAATGTTTTATTTAATTTAATCTTGTTGGCAAAGGAGGGCTCAGAATATAGTTTCAGCAAAAGCATCGATCAATGCCCTTCTTTGGGACGTCCCCCACAGTATGTAAAGGTTTTTATAAATCTCTCCGTCTGGGCTACATGTCACCCTCCTCTCCTCTCTCCCCCCCCCAGGTTTGACGAGATGTCGTCCGTGTGGCAGCAGGAGCCGTCGGGTTACTCCCCCTGCGTGGAGATCGACTCCAGCTCTGTGCGGTGCAAAGACAGGCACGCCTCTCCGGCCTGGCTGAAGCAGGAACAAGACGAGCTCCGCATCATCAAGTGGGAGAATTTCCAAACGGGACCCTCGGCTGACGCTGTTCAGGACAACACGCCCAGCAGCGCCATGTCTGGTGAGTCTGCTGCTTTTCTGCGATTGCTGTGCAAGGAAACAAAATGAGACAATGTTCCAGGTGACTGATAGATAGAAGTGTACACAGTTTGTATTCTGAGGGCTTCGTGTCTGATTTCCCAATAAGTTTCATCTGAAGTGCCCTGGGGTCCTTTGTACGTGTTGGTACGTAACAAGTTTGAGTTGTGAGAAAGAACGTAGCTTGTTGCAGGAGGTGATAAGAGACCAGCCCTCCCTTTCCTGCTCGTTAGCTCAAGACAGATGTGAATCAGCTCAAGGTTGCTAGATGCTCCTCCCTCGCCCCCTGTTTGCCACGTTCTGGCCCTCAGCGTCAGACTCATGTAGCGTATTAACTCTGTATGCACTCTGTCCTTCAGCTGAATCCACCTTTAATAAACAAACAACAGGCGATGATACAACTGTTTGTTGTGTCATCATTTTATTTAATGAAATACACACTTTCCTTTCACGTGACACAGTGAAGCTCTCTAACCTGTGTGTTTGAATGCTCTCCTGTCGCGTCTCCTTCTAGCAGCCTCGCATGTAGAGGGCCTGCCCCCGAGGGTGCTGCTGACCATCACCAAGCTCCAGTGCATGCTGGAGAACAAACAGGAGCGCATCGCCGCGCTGGAGAGACAGGTGGAGGACCTGATGCAGGACCGCAAGTTCCTGAGGAGCCAGATTGAAAACCTCACAAGTAACCGCTCCATGACAACGTTTGCGTCACCCAACCCAGTGACAGAAGGTCAGCGTCCGAAGTGAAGCTGTAGACCGTGTTCGACTTTATATTAGTATTATATATATATATATATATACTGTATATAGTTGGATGCTCTTATTCATCTCATTTTGTTTTTGATCATACGCAGCTCCAAAACCCAGCAAAGTGCATCACTCAGAAAACAGATCCCGGAAGAGAGAACGAGCTTCTTGTTGCTCCTCTGACGGCAGCGGCAGCGGCTCCGATGCGTCCGACTCCTCTGAAGTGTCGGTGGCCTCGAGTGAGCACAGAAGGAAGAAACACCATAAGGACAAGAAAAGGTCAAAGAAAGGGAAGGACTACAGCAGGAAGAGAGGTAATAATCACGACTTGTCTTATTAAAGGCAGTCAAATGCTTGTTCAGTGCGTTTTGCTGGCAGTAACATCAGCAGCATCTTCAGTCTCTTGGAGGGCAAAAATGTGGCCCATCAAAGTCTGAGAAATATGCCTAAGCAGCCGCAGGTGAAGGCTGAGAAACCTAGAAGATCTAGACAGTAAAACTGGCTGACTGGTTATCCTCACTGACCATTTGTAAATGGAAACGCAGCTTTTCCAAGATAATTCAAGTCGCTTCCATGTAATAATATTGAAAAACACAGAAATAAGAAAATTGCTGTGTGACGGTAGATCACCCCCCCTCTTCGAAATGTGTACAAAACAAGACAAATAAAAATCGTTCTAATTGTTCGATTGACCAGAGTCGGTGAATATGAGCACGTCGTTCAACGCAGCCATTTTCACTCATTTCCGTTGGAAAGTAAGAAAGACAGTTAGTTACACACGGCTGCGTGATAGAACGCGTTCTTTTAAGTTTCAACTTTTGAGTCTGTTTTTGTCCCAGCTGTTCCCCCCGCTTCTGCAATAACCACAGTGCACATTGTCAACTGCACATGCCTTGTCGTTCATTCCACCAGCCACGGGTGTCCAGTATGTCATCCACCGCTACAAGCAAGTCCTGTCAGCCTTCATCAAGAAGAAAAGCATGAGCGAAGCCTTCCGCCACCTGGGAATCGACCGGAACACCATTGCCAACACAGCGTCGATTGCCGAGCTCCACCTCGCCGGCAAAGACATGGTCCCCGTGGTCGGCATGTTCCGCCAAGGAGAAGAGACTCTGGTCAGCTACGCCCATAGGTGCACCTTGGTCATCGACAGCGACGTTGCCCTGTCCAGGAGAATAGACCAGATGAAAGCTAGCGGCGAGCTCCTGCCCATCTCAGGGAAAAGGCCGAGGGTGTTGCATTCCCACCTGCAGCAGCTGGGGAGCGCTGCAGAGAGCATTTTAATAGGTTGATGATCGTTCCATTGCATTGAGCAGGGGTGAAACATAATGCCTTCACAACATTATGTTATTTTATTTGTTTTACCCCAATCTGAACTGCTGGATTAACACGATTTGAATTTTTAAAGTTGATTTATTAACAGAAATGTTAATTATTTTCTGTATATTCATGTCATTATCCACATATACATATTTAGGATGTATGTTTTGCACTTGATAGCCATGACAGTTATTCACAGCTGTTTCCACTAACAGAAATAACTATTACATAGTTAAGAGCAGAAGTGTGTGTGTGCAGTGTTAGAAGCACCCACAAGATGGCAGTGCTCACATATTATAATATGTTTACAAATCACTCCTCTTGTCAGTCACTCCAAAATGGTGGACAAGTCAATTTCCATTTTCCAGGAGGCGTTTGTTGGAGGCGTCACTTTACGTTCACAGTGATCTTGGCGGCGTTGCCCTGTGATTCACATGCTGTAAGTGATTTTAAAAAGTGTGTTAATGTGTCTGAACTTCCAACACGTGAAAATGAAAGCACTGTTCACGCACAGGTTTGAAGTGAGTTATGTTGCCTTTGTATTGATCCTAGGACGGTGTCCTGTATCACGACACAAATCACACGAGTCCACTGTACGTGGCCTTTAATAGAGCGACTGACTCCATAGCCTTTCAGACAGGGAGTCAGAGTCACTTGAACCCAGGTCAACGGATGGTAAAGGACCCCTCAGCATCACATCAGCACCAAATCATAATTCTGCCTTCTGTAAGCTGAAATGTGACAGACTAGAAATTAAATGCAATGCAGCACAACGGTGTCTGGCATTAAATGTGGGCCTTCTCTCAGAGGCATAGTTTCACTCTGTCCCTTGACCGGAGGAATGGGCAGCGCCAGCTGTGTAGACAGACGGGGGAGCTTGGTAAGACATCCTTGGGCGATGGGAGGTGTCAGGG
The DNA here is from genome assembly GCA_036023855.1 of Gadopsis marmoratus. Classification (NCBI taxonomy): domain Eukaryota; kingdom Metazoa; phylum Chordata; class Actinopteri; order Centrarchiformes; family Percichthyidae; genus Gadopsis; species Gadopsis marmoratus. The sequence continues at coordinate 42,215 of JAVQJF010011558.1, forward strand.
CAAAGTGTTTGCTGTTTGCTTTTCACGTGGAGTGACAAATTACTCGTGCAGAGCCATTACAGGGGCTGCGCCCAGACGGTTTATCTTTGCATGGGACTCTGTCACTGTCGCTCCCATTCACACGCTGGCTGTCTGCTTATCGTTCGCTCTCGCATCCCAATCTGTCTGTCCCCTCCCCCTAGCACCCCCCCCCCCCACCCATCTCTGTTATGAACTCATTCAGTCATTCCTCATCACCAGTCACTTCCCCATCCCTTCTCCAGCCTCCCTTTGTCGTTCTAGCCTCCTCTTTTCACCCTAAACCGAAAGCTGGTGGAGTTTCGGAGCGTGTGGAAACATTTCATGCCAGCAGGGGCGACCACGAGTGACCTAAAGTTCCTCTCAGCCTGTTCACAGCCAGAGGGGGACAGGTGCATGCTGGTCTGCTCAGCAGCATGAGGTAGAAGAGTGCACTCATCTTTTCCCGCATCCGGAGGCATGCGAATGTCACTTCTGCTCTCCTTGTCACCAGCACGAGACGTGAAGGCAGGTTTTTTTTTTTCCCCGCAAAGCCCGAAATGAAGAAAGACACGGTGAAGGTACAGGATGTTCTCGAGGTATATGACTGGTTTTTATTATGTTTTGGGGACATGCTGACCAATGGGGGCGCTCTGCAAAAAAAAAAAAAGACAGCCTCCACGTGCCAACACTCCGGAGTGGCAGCTGCGTAGTTGGTGCTAATGACTCGAGGTGATGGAGCTCGGTGCTGAAGATGGAGATGGGATGCGGGCCTAATCGAGCCCGAAGCATTCTCTCCTCCTCCCCCGGCCTTTTGACTCGCACTGGTGTGGGCCAGCTGGGACTCCGTTTTGTGTCTTTCCTGGTTGCAGGTTCCACGTCATTGCAGGGGCTCCAAGTGCCTGATTGGTACAAAATCACCCCCCCCCCCACACACACTCCTACGCCTCCTCCTTGTCCAGCTTTGATCCTGACCTTGACAAAAAGAGCATCTGGACGTTCTCGCAGAGAGTAGTTTGTAATAACCACCAATCACCGTCTTAATGGTGCAAGTAAAATGTGTTCACCCGGGCTGGGGTTATGTTGTGATGTTCTCCTGGCAGTGTGTGCCAGACCTGCTGAGTAATACATGCCTCAGACACATTATATAAAGGATTACAAGGCTTGTAGTGGAGCAAAAGAGCTCATACTTGAGCAACTGATTCTATGCTCCCTGGGGGAAATAGTTGTTGGCTGCAATGTTGCATTTTCACAATTACTGCGATTATTGCAAGATATTGAACAACCAGCTTATTGTTCACCCTGCACATTTTTTAGCCAACATCTCAACATTTGGCATTCAGTATGAACCTGTGTGATTTGATTTGTGTCCATGTAGCAGCATGTTTGTTAGTCTTACATGTAAATGATCTGTCTTGTTAGCTGATTTCTTAAACTTTAATCCATTCATGTTTTCTGTCTTGGTCTGAGGAAATGGTTTACTTTCTTTATTTAAACTGCTGCCATCTTATTTTCCATTTTAGATCAAGTTATTATTATATATTTTTTTTTTTTGCAATTTCCCGTTTTAGAACAAATTGACTCCAGTCTGGTTTTAAAGGTTTAGCAGCTCACGTCGCCCCCCGCTGTTTAATGTGCTTTGTATCTTTAGCACATCTGCAGGGTGCGTCTGGTGTTTGTGAAGATCAGAATCGAGCTTTAAACTCGAGGAGACATTCCCCCGAGCAGAAAATGACACCTTCATAACCAGCGGACATGACAGCATACCAGTGAAACACACACTCCAGGTCTGAATTCCTGAAAAAAAAAAATGACTGGACAGTTGTTCTGAATGTGCGTCTGAGCCTCTTCACCTTTTGTTCGCCCTCAGGTCTTCCGGCTAATGAAATCTTAAAATAACCTGCTCGTCTGAAAAAGTGGGTCAGCGCGCCAATGCGACTCCAATTCAACACAAGAGCACCAAGTAGTGCATTATGGGTATTTCATCCTGTGGTAGAACTGAGGTGGGGGCGTCTGCGTGCTGGTGGATGCCTGTTCTTGTCCTTTCCCCGCAGTGACATCAGATGGCTGGTGGAGCAGTCAGCAACGGTTCCTGTTGACGCACAGTCATAGGTTTTTTTTTTTTGTTCTCCAACCTAGTGTCTAATCCCTGTGCTTATTTACAGCACGAGACCACTGGATGACGGCAGGGTTGCTTCAGGTCTGCTTGTGGTGAGAGGCACTAGAGGACGGTGTTGTATCCAGCTCACTCCTGTCATGTTCTGTTGTTTGCGGCAAGACACATCCTGCAGACTCGCCTGGCTGCCGTCATGTTTGCTCTACCGCAGCTGATTAGATTCAGTCTGATGGGTTAACAGCAATAAACTCCCACTACAGTGCAGGATGGGTCTTTATTATAGTCTTTAAATGTCCATAATAAGCCAAAGGCATGGATGGGAAACCACAGGCGCATGCTTAAACAAACCGCAGACAAAAAACTACGTTTGCCATGTCAGTTTTTTGTTATCTTTTTTTTTTTTTTTAACCCTTCAAGCTGTCCATAAATCCAGCCAATGTAATAATAGTCATTAATGAGACTTCTCTTGGTGGAGAAGGAGGCGAAAAAAAAAAGCGAAGATGCTAATCTGCAACCACAGAACCTCTCTACAATGACAGCCTTTCTGCCAGCGCTGCTCCATCAACAAGTCTTGAGGTATTGCTGCTGTGCTCTCCATCTGGCTGCCACTGATAAGAACTTGCTGCGGGGGGCTGCTGGATAATGGTCTCGGCAAGCTTTAAAAGCAGGTGTGTGGGGGGGGCCTAATGTATTCTAAGGGAATCCAGCAAACAGGACCCTATAAACCAAACCTCATTCCCTCCCCCCCCCCCTTGCCGAGCACATTTGGGCAAAGACGGCCCCTTCATATAGCCAGTGGGGGTGGAGCAGGTGTGTGACATAATGCTGCCACAGTCATGAGTTGCCTTGAGCGTGATTTCATTCCCGGAGAAACAACATGGCTGCACTCAGCCGCAACACATGAGGTCCATCCATGAAAGGCGCATTTACAGCACCGATCTAAAGCTATATGAGCTGAGCTCCGTCGCTGCACGGCCTTGTCTCTCTGCACTGAGGGAGACATGTAAAACTGGTATGACCTCTATTTTCAGGGTCAGAGGCACTAACTGTTTTTTGGTTTGCACCCCCCCCCCCAGGTGTCCTCAGGCTGACGGGTGCCTCATGGGAGATGAGCGAGCAGAAAATGATGAATGGTTGCATGCTGTTGGCTCGAAAAGGTTGTTTTTGTATATATTTTGTGGTAGTAGAGTGGTTGTAAGGTCCTATGAATTTATTTTCTGACCTGAGACGACAAGACAAAAAAAAGAAACCAGTGGGAGGAAAAAAATAAAAAAATTCAAAACTACGTAGGCATCCATCTGTAAATATGATTGTTTTTTTTTTCTCTCCTCCCTGGAAACCAGCAAACCGGGGACTCGTGTGACAGCTACGTCCAGGAACACATCATTTGGACACAGAGGAGACGTGACGTAGAAGAATACGCGACATGACAGCATGAAGGAACCCCAACCCCTCCCTCAAATTCCTGTTGGTTGTTTGGTCCGGTGACGCACGACAATCCAGACATCTTTGGCCCAAAAAAAAAGAAAGAAAACTCATCTGAAGGATACTGAATGCAGGCAGACACACAACCCGGGATGTAAAAGCCTCACAATATGTTTCAGAGTATTTGCTGATAAGCAGGGAGGATTTGGATTTTGACGGTCCAAACACCCGAGTATGTATCATCTCAGCGGTGCAGTCTATTTCCTGATGTGTTTCAGCATGAGAACATTGTTTGCGTTCCCTTTTTTCATTTCATTAACCCTTCTAGAGAGGAACTGTAACCGAATCATCCAAATAGAGGGAAGGTGGAGGAGTGAAATGGCTAAAATGCCACTGGCCATTAAACGCGATCAGAGCTGTCGTATTATCTGGAATCACAGGTAGACGGGAGGTTTGGCCGTAGGGGAAATGCATGTTCTGTATTTCCCACCAGAAGTCGCAGCTTGATGGGAAAGACACGCTTTGGGATAAGATGGTGATGGCATGCACACACTATGCAGATTTCTTCCAGTTTGGGAAGGAGGGATTCTGTCAGATTGGGGGAAGCTGGGCTATTCTCTTCTACTTGACCTCTATTATGATAACAGATGTTAATTACACAGTGCTGGGATTCCCACTGAATCTGGCAGTTGTTTTCATACATCGCAGGCTCCCCACGCGCGTCCCATCCCTCCTACAGACTCGTAGAAAATGCATTGCGATTCTGTAGTCTTTATTTTTCTTTTAAACAAAAGACTTGTTCTTTGTGTACTCTGTGGTGTCAAGGCTGATGATTTTGTGGTGGGATCACATGTGAGCTGACTGCATGACAGGTGGATGCATTTGCTTGTGGCTTTGAATCTCAGACTAATCTAGACTTGGCAGCACTGCTGAACATGGAAAACCACGTCTGCAGCCATATGGAGCAAAAGCCAGGTTCAGTTTAATCAGTGTGTACAGAGAATTCCAGCGCTCCGAAATAAGCTGATGGAGGGGAAACGCAAAGGGGAACTCAAGGGGATACACTGAAAGTTAAACCTGTTTTGATTTCAATTTCAGCCTTGCAAGCAGTGGAGGAAACTATGACAGCCACCATGGTTGAAAACAGAAAAAAGAAGACCTGCAAACTTTATTAGCTGAACGTCCAATGAAAATATGAGCTGAGGGATTCATGAAGCCAAAACACCACAGCAAATATCACTACGCACCAAAGACGTACGTATATGCTCAAGCTTATGCAGTGCCTATTTTAAACCCTAACCAAAGTTCTCAGTGTTGTTTGTCAGCCTTAATAAGTCAAGTAAACTTTCAAAGACTTCCGGGGACGCAATGATGGAAACTGTACACAGACACTCAGACGTGTGGAATCTGGGGAGAGGAATGAGCGACGGAGAGCATTTGCAGCAGCAAGTTATACAAGTCGAAGAGGACAAGCTCTGTTTGGATGGTGAGTCACGCAGCATCATGTCATGAACCCTGCTGATTGCACTTATGTGGGATGGCGGGGGGAGTGGGCGGGAAAAGACCAACGCAGTTTGTTGTTCACGTTGTGTTTGATGTGTTTAATGCACTTAGTTACTGAATCACCTGTGCAGTCAATGTCTGTCTGTCTGTCGGTCCACCATTTGACTGAAATATCTCAACCAAATTTTATGCAGACATTCATGGTTCCCAGATGATACATCCAAATGATTTCGGTGATCACCTCACTTTTCCTCTAGCGCCACCATGAGGTTGACCTTTGTGTTTTGAGCGAAGTGTCTCGAGAGCTATTGGATGCACTGGCATGAAATTTGGTAAAAAGCATTTATGTTCCCCACAGGATGAAATGTGATAACTTAACTTTTCCTCTAGCGACCGTCAAAGAAGAAGGATTGATTTTATAGCTCTTGATGGCTGGCCTGCATCTTTGCCATTTTATAATCCTTCACGGCCTTTTAGATCCTCTGATGCTTGTTTTTTTTAAATATAAACTCTCACACGAATAAGAAAATTGGCAGCTCAGCCTTTTTTAACTACGGAAGTCCCTACCCGAGGCTATAGGAGATGCAAACTGATTGCAAACATTTTTAAACGACAATTGAAAACATATTTATTCAGCATTGTTTTTAACTAATTGTCACTCTTCCCCTGTCTGGTTTTATCTGTTTTTATGTTTTGACCTATTGTTTTGTTCTACTGTTGTTTTTTTTCTTGACATATTTTACTGGTCGTATGCCTTCTTTGTTTTAGTGCCATCTTTCAAATACTTCATTGTCCTGGCAGACGTGCTTTTGCTATTTGCGGTTTCTCGTCTTTGTTACCAATCTGTTTGCTTGGTTTTATCACTTTGAGCTACACCACCTGTACGAAAGGTGCCATATAAATACTGTTTATTATTATTATTATCATCAGGACAAAATTTTAATTTGTCCAATACTTTGTTTTATGACAAAATACCTGCAAATCAAATGACATTCCCATCAGCCTCACCTGGACTATTGGTTTAGCCCCAATTAGCAGATGCTAGCATGCTAACACACTAAACAAAGATGGCAAACATGGTAAACGTTACATCAGCAATGTTAGCATTGTCACTGTGAGCCTGTTAGCGTGCTGACGTGAGCAATGGAAACAAAACAAAAAAAAAATCTGTCGGATTTATACATTAATCCTTCAATATACAGTAAACACAGCAGTAGTTTCTTAGACATTTATAGAGCACAAATAGTTAACCACAAATTGAATGTCACTTCCCTTTAACAGGTGAAATTAACATGCAGAGAGTGCTATGAAACCAATGTCTCAAAGAAGCCCCGTGTTAAGATCTCTGATTATGGACATCTAAAAGGAAAATTAAATTTTTGTATATCAAAGACTGCTATAAATACACAGTCATTCACCCGACTCACATCACACAACCCGCAACAAATTCATTAACATCACATGCAAGCCAAGGCTCATAAGCTATTCCTCTGTTTCCACAGATAGATTTGCTGTGTGTCGAGCTTGTGTTCCTCACCGCTGAATACGTTTATGCCAACATTTTGTTTTCCTTCCCGATTTCACCTCAAGGCTTTTTGTTTTGCCGTCACACAGCTGAAATAATCTGCAAACAAGGTGAGATGCTTTACGCTGCACTGTCCTCTGCACAAATGAGAGTGTAAAAGATAATGAAGTAGAATAAAACCGATGGACTTTTACCTTTGCTTTGGTGGAAGAGTGAAATAAAGTGTCTTAAAATGCTCAGAAATAAACACAAAATAATCTTGGCCAAACTGAAAACGGAGCTTCGTGCATGTATATAGTTGGGCCGATATCCTAATGACCTTTCTATCAACTGCACAATGCCAATACTCATTTAAGTAGCTCATGATATGCTATATACCACAGCTGGGGAAGCCTCGGCCCACTGATTTGCCACAATGGCTGCCAGTCATTGACGGCGTCCTTAGGCCTGTCAGGCATTCACACCACGTGCCTACGGCCACAATAGCCTCATCAGTAGCCTTATTCAATCAGTCTTCACAGACGGTGTCGTCTTGGGTGCCGCAGACCCAGCCAGCCGTCCACTGATCTGCATCACAGAGGAATCAACAATCGGAGCGAACCTCTTTAAATCTCCTTGAAGTGATCTCTGATTTTGCTTGATTGTGTCCGACACTGTGCCATTATTCCACGCGGCGCTTTCGAGTATGACCGTGTGATTAGTACAGGGGGAGAGAGGGACAATGGCATGCTGTGATGCTGTTTGTACGAATTGTTTTAGCAACGGTGCACAAACCAGGTGGAGAAGGAAAGGCGTTGGAGTCGAGGGTTTTGAGTCACAACATTTAGCAGCCATGTCGGTCGGTCTGAACACATGACAAATATGCCTTTCTCTGACGTCAGATGTAAAGACCGCAGGACACGATCGGGAAAATTAAACACAAATTCAGCCTCGGTGACGTCGCTCAGGCTAGAATCAACCGTGTAATGGCGGCAAAGGGCAGAGCAGGGTCCAGTTGGTGGTGGTGGTGGGCGGGGGGGGGCTTTGATGATGTCAGAAGCGATTCGGGACTGATGTCGATCCCCACGTGGCCGCACGCACAAAGAGGGTGTGACTGTGTTAATCAATGTCAATCAATCAATCAATCAACCAACCATCATTAACTGCTGCATGTCCAGAGAACGCTGCTGTTTGAGGTCATGCTAATATTTATTTCCTTTCTAAAGCGACCTGCTAATCCAATCAGAATAAGTTTTATTTTCCAGAACATTTATCTTTTAATTATATTGTCAAAAGTGGTTTTTACTGACAAAATTGATTCTTGAACTTTTCTTTGCAGCATTTTGTACAGGTATGGATCAAACTGCAAATGGCTCTGCGCTGTGTAACACAATCATATAACCCAAGTTTAGTTATTCTTTCACATAGAATGTCGATTATTTCTGTCTCGAGCCAAGAAAAAAAACCAACCCACTTATTATGTGCAGCTCGGCACTGTGTCATAAACTAACAGTGCAGTCAGAGTTCAATGAGTGGGCTAGAGGAGACAAAGCTGAGTGACTTGCTTGTCGTTGCAGTGCCACTTAGTTTTCAACAACATAATTGTTCTGAACCCCTAACACTGTTCTGAATCCTAACACATTTCACAAATTATCTTCCAGCGGAGTAGGTCTGAAAACATGTCTGAAAACCGCTACTTTAATTTCAGGTAAGACACTCTGTTCATTAAACCTTTCTCATGCTAATTTTATATTTAAGCATGCCGCTCAGTTTTTGTGTTTAATGTCTTCAAAGTAGCTTTGGATGTGCATCTGAGCAATTATTTAGATTTTTACATGATTCGCTAATGCATAAAGAAACACAAAAGCCGTTGCAAAAAGCAATGGAAATGAGCTTTTGTGCTGTAACGTTGCGTGTGTTTTTTTTTGTTTGCTTGTTTAAGGTTTAACAAACATACCATGATTGCTATGGTGAATGGTTAAACTTATTTTTCCATCTCTACATTATGCAAATACATAACATTTTCTAGCCACTGTCTGGTCACTGGATACTCTTAATTTCCAAACATGCATGAACAGAGAAGACTGAAATAAGCACATGAGTCAAATCAAGGTGAAAGGACGTACAGTTCTGTGCAGCATGTGAGAAGGATTATTTGATTATGCGTTTCGTAAGTTGAGACATCTTTTCGGTACAGTGTCACTCAGAGAGGATGATTCTTCACGGTGTGTTGGGACTAGCTGCTGATCAGTGGGTGAGAATGCTTGGGAGTGCCTGCGGAGCAGTATGTGGGTTACCTGTCAAGAAATTAAGCCTATTTACTGCTTATGTAACACGTCACACGTTTGGCTGCGTGGCTGGCACATGGTCCCTCAGCCAATGTTTAGTATGTGGCGTTAGGAGACACAGGTGTACTCATTAGGACGTTTGCGCACAACTTCTATTAGTTCTATACAAGTGTTTCCATGATGGAACATTTTTAGAATAATAGTGATGCATGACTTTTATTAAAATAAATATATGTACTTTATAACCACACTATGGTCTTTTCTGAGATATATACAGGAAGCAACACATTTTTCTCTTAGTAGCATGAATAGCTTGTAAACAAGACTAGTCTGCGGCTATGCTAGTGGCAATTCTTTGAGCTAAATGCTAACGCCAGTATACTAACTTGATCACAACGTGAATGTCTGATACAAACATTTGAGACGATCCATCCAATATAGTTGCTGAGACATTTCACTCGAAACCAAAGATGTCAAGCTGATGTGACACTAGAGGAAAAGTCAATTCATCCTCAGGGAACCGTGAATGTCTGTACAAAATGTCACGGCAATCCATCCAAGAGCTATTGTATTTCAGTATGGACTAAAGTGGCGGAAACGACTAACCGGCCGACAGACTGACATTGCCGCCCATAAAGACAGAAGGCACACATGTGAATGGGGAGGAAGGGAATTCAGTAACCCAAAATTATCTTCCCTTCCCACCCTGGGGGAGGGGCCTAAAAATCCGAAGATGGCACAGGGCCGACCCCGCTGCCCTCCTACGCCAGGGCGTCGAATCTCGCCGGGCTCGTGCCTGCGGTTCTCCTTGTACAAAATTAAAAGTTACCCTTAGATTGTTCTCAATTGGGCCCAGTACCGACAACGGCCGCCAGGTGGCTTGCGATTGGGAAAATGTCCCAATTGTTCCCCTCCATCCCTAGTAAGGGAAATCCCCCTCCCATAAGGGTGGGATTAGCAAGGACGACTGGGAACAATTTAGGTGTGGTAATCATCCCAAAATGAAGGTTCCCTTATCATTCCATAGATCATATTTAAAGCACTTTTAAGATTACTGATTTCTGGCTTATTGGTGGGTGGGACGATTGGGAATATCTCAGACATTCAGGAAACTGACCAGGTCAAAAGTTCACCTATCAACCAATGAACCAACATTCCAGCCAATTAACTCCAGTTTGAGCCTTTGCACTACAGCTTCAAAGTTGCAACCTTTTCCAGCTAGATGTTGGGTTTATGGAGAACAACTGACTTGACTTTGGGGCTGCTGGGTGCACGTCGATGCTCAATTTCTGCCTTTTCTCTTCATAAACTGCTGCTTAGTTACCCTCCCCCAACAGTTAACATGATAAGTTGGTTAATTTTCCCAATTGTTCCCAATTGTCCCGCGGACAAACATAAAGGAATTTCGGTCATGGGGGGGTCTGCGCCACCATTCAATTGGCACCCCCCAGGT
>JAVQJF010011564.1:0-21502 GCA_036023855.1 Gadopsis marmoratus
TCTCTGCCATTTAGTCTTGGTGTCCAGTGCTGTGTCTTTTGTGTGTGTGTGTGTGTGTGTGTGTGTGTGTGTGTGTGTGTGTGTGTGTGTGTGTGTGTGTGTGTGTGTGTGCCCCTATATAAACCCCCCTTAACGGGCCCCACCCATGGCCATCATGCATAAAACATGGATTCTCTAAGATGCCCACACCCCTGCTACTATCGACACGCTCGTAGAATCGGACACAATCAGGAAAATCACTAGTGTTGCATAGATAAACTTAACTGCCTGTAGTGGGTGCAAATATAACCAGCTGTTCGTAATCAGCATTGTGCATTTGCCTTTTATTGTTAGAGGTTGCAGAGTCAATCTCAAGTGATACAGCTCAGCTACATCACAAACAAACAAATGCAAAGAGCTGCTTCGACAGAAACGCAACTACATCGATCGCCCTTGATGCTCTAAAAAAACCACACACGAGGCAACGAAGTGCTCACTCATTCCAACACCCAGCCCCAACAGACATGTTCCTCTATTGTTTTTCACTCTTCCTTTGCGAAGTGTTGACAGACACTCACACATGTTTAAAGACTGTGGATTAAATGGAGCAGGTCTAATTGCTGCAATAGGGGAGAGAATGGTTGGGGTGCATACTAAAAAAAAAAAATCATACTCAAGTGCACATGCAGGAGGTTGCTCCTTGGACATGTGTTTGACGGTCCCTCTGTTAAAACCACAAATGAAGAATGAGGGAGTGAAGAGTAAGATGAGGGAAGGTCACAGACAGGAAATGTGAAGCGTGTTGATTTAGGCGGTTAGCTGAGCTGTAAATCAGCTCTTGTCAAAACTCTGGTCATCTAAAAATAGCATATAAAACAAGTGAGTGGCACTGCCCCGCTGTTTGTTTTCATGATTTTAAATGGTTCCAATAGGAGTCAGAACCAGGTAGAGGTTAACATAAAAATCTGTTTAAAAAGTCGAAAAGCTCCTCCTGGAATCTCACAAAAACATACATGAAGGATGAACTATGAATCCAGGTGCCGATTTTCCGATTATTGGGTTCATGGGCCAACGACAAGCTTAAAGGGCAGTCGATATTGGCGAATTTCCCCATTCTTCAATTCCATATTAGTGATCATGTACAACATAAAAGGTTTGGTTGTGGATGTTCTGCCTTTTCCATATGAGCAACTCTGATCTATCTAATGAAGAAACATAGATCAAATGGGGATTATTTGAATGACTGCTGGATGAACAATGTTTTTGCCTAATGATTCCAAAGTAATGATCCATTTCTTTATTGCTCAGTTAAACACACACACACACAGAGAGAATAATTAACAATGTTATTAAATGCATGCACAAACTCTTTCTGTGACAACTAGTACTGCAGTGACCAAATCAGCCAAGCTGATGAGACAATTCCATGTGTTCTTACAGACCTGTGGTCACATATGAATGTTTTGTTTCCTGTGCTGGGGATGATTCATTGATATGACAGAGGTAATGATGCCAGTCAAGGGGCAGAAATCCTGTATAGCACCATTCAAACCTCCAGCTATGACGCAAAGCTACACTGAACTCCCATGTTATAATGCCATCGCCTTCCTTACATCCCCCCTCACCACCAGCCCCCGCCCCCCCCCACTGTACATTTCAACCGTTTGCTCGGCTCTTCGTTGCTCCCCTCACCCCACCCTCATGAGTCTTCTCAAGCCTGTGACATCATTAAGCACATGTTGTTCAAGCAGCAGTGATGACTGCCACCCCACCCCCACTTCGGTAAACCAGTAAAATAGAGATGAGGCCTATAAATAATGGAGACGGTGTACGGTGCTATTGCAGCATGGAGAGCCCACACTTCAACAGCCTTTAAATAGCCATCCCTGAAATAGCAGGCCCTGTGCTGGGACCCTGGAGATGGTATTTTAATGCAGATGTGATATTTTATTGGCTCCCTGCCCCACTAGCCCCCCACCCCACCCCACCCAAGCCTGGGCACAACTGTGATAAATCTGCTGGTTCGTGGTGAGTGATGGGAAGGGTCTGTGGGCCGTACCCTCTCTTCCTCTGACACACGCATTTCCCTCTTTTAATGCTTTGGCACATTAACATCTTCCTGTGTGAGTACCTACATGAGCAAAAGCATTATCGGAGCTGCACATCTTCCATTTGGGCTCTTGTGGCTCTGATGTATGTTGGTACAGTAAGGCACAGGAACCAGACCTATTGATCATTTATATTAAAAGCTCTCCAGCCAATATACCTGTAATATGGCTTATAATTGCCGGACCTTACAAGCATGCTTTCATGTTATTTTTTTGTTATAGCAGTTTGTTTTAATTTATGATAACAAATACAGGAGAGCATACATTTGTGCACCTAATTTCATGGCACACCATCCAATAGCTGTTGAGATATTTCCCTAAAAATACACAATTGTCAACCTCATGGTGGCAATAGAGGATAAACAAAGTAATTAGGATTCATCCTCTGGGAACCATGAATGTCTGCACTAAATTGCAGCTAAAGTCATCCAATAGTTGTTGAAATATTTCAGTCTGGGCCAAAGTGGTGGACCGAATGACCAACTGACCGAGTCATCCCGAGTGCAACACCGCTAGTGTGTCTAAATCCCAGTTCAGACAAAAAAAGATTTGCGATGAGATGAAAGTTACAAAACCTTGCAGAGTGGTTTCATCACATCACGGCCTTTAAACTACCTGCATGATCACTTAAATGGATTTAAAAATATCAGCATTGCATGTTGTGACATTGATCCAAATGTAGAAAGAGGATGTTGAGAAGAATCTGATAACATAGCTAGTTACAGTCATAAATTATTTTCAGATGGACCAGCAAAATGTCAAGCAAAGAACTCATATTATGTCACTTCAATTATAGACCTAGTTTTTTCTTTTCACGATTTTTCTGGCCTTTCCTTTACTTGTCTTCGGTGAGTCTCCCCTATTTCATTTCCTATACTCATAGTCACAGCTGAACATGTCAGATTTTTTTAGTTGAGCGAATGTCCCATCTCACATTACATAATTGTTTTAGAATTTAATTGCTTTTTCTGCTTGTGTTGCACGCTTTCAGTGGTGTGATTGTCCTTAGTCTGTTGTATTGATCAATACTGTGGAGCGAGTGTGCATTAAGTTAAATACAGTAAGATTGATGGCTGCTATTAAGGCTCTATGTAGAAGGTGGAGGAAGCAGCAATGCTACGGTAGTCCTCTCACAAAAATGCATTTCTTCTTTGTTTAACTGAGGAAGATAATGAAAGACAAAGATATGCTGGGTGCCTAGAAAAATAGAAACCCCTTGTACATTGCAATGCAATCTAACATAACAGTTCTGTAACAAATACCACCTTTGTAAAGATGAGAAGTCCTCGAGGTGCTCAAAATCATGAAAGTTTAAACATCTACAGTTCCTTTACAACTCAATCTGCTGCTGATGATGTGTGATGGAGTTGAAAGCTCCAGAACAAGTGAATTTAATTAGTTTTGACTACATTTGTAATATTTAAACCGTATGCTAGTTATTGGGGCTGCAGTTTACAATCATCTTGTACTGAATTAGACCTGAATTTAATTAAATATAATATAATTAAATTATTCTATTCTAAACTATTTTGATAATCATTTATAGTATAGGCTTGTCTATATTCATTACAGTCATAGCGAACGTTGTTATACTGCCTGCCAAGATGGCCAATGGTGAACAAACACTGAAAAAGCACAAATATACCGTGTAAATTATATTAGTGTAAATACAAAGTTAGCTATCACCTGCTCTGTATCAGCTACAATATTAGTAGCAAAGTAATTAAGGTATGTTTTTAGTTGCACAAAGAGAGCATGATGGGAAAGGCGCACTGCTGACTGTCTAGTTGTTTTTTTCCCCCCGCCCCTCTTAACCTCTCCACCCCAAGGGACAAAGCCTGAGCCTCCCCTAGTGCCCTGCTCTGCGCCTGTGCCTCCGCCACACCCCTTCTTGCACCACCTCAAGCCCCCTCCACCATACACCACACCCCACCGTCCCTCTGGCCTCTGCTCCTCCCACTCCAGCACCCCCAGTCCCTGCACTTCTGCCCTGTCCCAGTAGCCCCAAATTGACACACTAAGCCTCCTACACTCACTTCAGCGTGCAGACCCTAATTAAAGAGAGACCCATTAAAGCACAACAGATGCTGGAAATTAAGGGATTATTTAAATGATTCCCAGTCGCATCTTGGGTAAGATTAGAGACAAGCGAGAGAAAAGGGAGTGAGAAAGCTGGGAGAGGACAACAGGGAAAAGAAGGTTTTAAAATAACAGACAAGCCAGTGCCATGATAAGTAGCATTTGATTTGAAATTAACTGCCAGTGTCTCTCCTTTTTAGTGTCCACCTTGTTGATATTGATTCTTTTTTTGTCTAATAATAAGTGTCTAATAAGGGTTTGTGCACACAGGGACTCACAAGCAATAAAGAAGGGATTTGATACGTGAGAACATAAAGAGCGGGCCTTTTGCACCATTTAAGGACTAACTGGGCATACAACTGCATACTCATTAAAACAACTTGAAATATTCTCTCATGATGCAGAGGAGTCAGTGGAAGACGAGGACAGAGAGCAGGTGTGAGCTGATTTGAGAGTCGTGTTTTTATCTTCACATGCTATCACTTAAATGTAACTTATTTGGTTTAAAACTATCTCTCTTAAACAACATTTCCATTTTTTTTTTTCCATTTCGGATTCCTGATTGTACTGTACACTGGGGGCGCTCTGATTTAAAAAACAAAACAAAACAGAGGGATAAAGAGGATTTGACGACACAGACAGCTCAGTGAACGAGCATACTCTCCCATTACTGCAGCTGGGAATCCTCTACTTGAAAGAATTTTATTCCCTCTTAACCTGCCCCCTCCTCAGTTTGCCCCTCTGCCAAATTACAACCCTATTAAGGACATTGCATGTGGGATAGATCCAGAGAGCTGAAGGCCCATCAACGTTTCGAGCCTATGTTCCAATAGTCTCAGCCAGACAATGTTTTTTTTAATAGAGGATTTCTTTAAAAAAAAGCTGACTAATGACACTGTAATGTCCTGTAAAATCTGAGTACCTTCTCTTAGCTTTTGTAAGTTTGCAAGCTGTAGTTGCTGAATGCTAACAAAACAATCATTCTTCTATCTACCTTGCAAGGTCCTTACCTTGTCCTAGAAGTACTGTACTTTTTACTGTTCTTTACAGTAGTAGTTATAAATTTAACCCAGAATTTGGACAGAAAACATGTTTTCAGAAAGAGTACTAAAATAAAGCCTCCATCGGAAAATACAAAATAACTGAAAGGCAGTATGCCGGAAGCTAACCTGTAAGTGGGTCAGGATTTGGGTTTATAGGCTGCTGGTTTGCTACATTTTCTCTTTTCTTTAACTTGCTAAGTAGCGGAGAGTACATCTTTTAAGTTAATGAAATTATTTTCTCTTGAGCATTTTAGGGAGGCATTAGCTTTCCTTGTGGGTGTGTGATCAAAACAATTTGGTAGTAGAAAAAGAAACTCACCTACTTTACTTGCACGTGCACTCTTTACACCGTCACACATACAATTATTAGCACAACAGCGTCACCAAGACAAGACAGGACAAGAAAAGTCTCTCCTCTTTGTGACATTTTTCAAATTTTGTTTGTCAATTCTGAAATCATGTTTTTATAGAAAACATCACCATTCTCCAAGCCTTTAAAAGAAATTGTCACACCTGATTGTTGCTTGGAAGAGGCAGTGCCA
This sequence comes from Gadopsis marmoratus, assembly GCA_036023855.1. Lineage (NCBI taxonomy): Eukaryota > Metazoa > Chordata > Actinopteri > Centrarchiformes > Percichthyidae > Gadopsis > Gadopsis marmoratus. Next base: position 5,752 of record JAVQJF010011564.1, read on the forward strand.
TTCTCTACTTACCCAGAGGCCACATATCTAATTAATACCACCAATACCTCAGCATGCAACTGCCTGCTTTAGAATTCAAATGAGATGTCGCTCCCATCATCCTACCAGTATATACGAGCTCATATCCACATGAATTATATGCTGTTTTAATGCAGCTCATTCACTGTGCACTCTCTGCACAAAAGCCAAAACCTACAACTGCTTTATCCCTGTCTTGTCTTTTCTTACTGTTGGAGAGTTTGAAATATTCTAAAACTTTTAGAGACATCTGGGGTAAAATAACATTAACATTCAAATGGAAATGCCATTAAATTCTTCTTTGGCTTGTCTCCGCCTCTTGTTTTGTGAAGCCAGAAATAAGTGAGGCCCGCAGACAGCAGTGGCAGTGAATAACAACCTGGACGGACATTTGGCATCACAATTCACCCCAGTCCAACACTCATTACTTCCCCCTCATTAGAAGACAACTGTTGGGTAGGGAGGGAGGCCACTCTGAGGAGGCCAGGAAGAATCTCTCCCGAAAAGTCTCTCTTTTGTGCTGCTGTTTCTTGATCATATCGCTGGTGGAATGAACACAAGTCTAGTGAAATTTCTGAGATGGATATACGAGGGTGTGCCTGTGTGTGTGTTCCTTTCTGAGAGTGCAGCATGCAGTGTTAACTAAACTATGCATCTGACAGTGATTTTGAGGGGGGCTGGTCTGAACCAGGGGTAGATGGATGACCCCACATCTGGCACTCCCACGGGACATCTGAAAGACGCAGGGCGGGACCAGCCCATGCGCTCCACTGAATCTCACAGCACCCTGAAAACTGGGCTCCCCAAATGGCTGAAACGGCTTTGTAAATCTCACCCCCTCTTCACTCCAACACGCACACACACACACACACACACACACACACACAAGGAGGTCCACTGTGCCTCAGCTGCGTGTTTCCCATTCGCATTTATCTGTGTCTCACTGTCCCTTTTGGGTTTCAAGTACTCAGCTTCCAAAAATGCAATCCTGTCAAAATTTCACACAAACAAATCCACCAAGAGAGTGACAACTGCAATTTGGAAATCTCCAGATGTCCATTTAATATGAATCTCCAGTCTAGAGTGGGCATGTGGTCCAATGTTTTTTTTTTTCATCCAAAAACATTGAAAGTGCACAATGTTAATTTTCTTTCAGGCATCTTAGCACTAGTCAAAGGGTAAATCAGCAAAATATTGATTTTTGTAACATTTGTGGCAGCCATACAAAACTATAACAACTATAACAAGACGACCTCAACGTCCTTTTTTTGTATATTCTGTGCTGAGATTTGTCAATATTGTTAATTTGTGACTTACAACTGGCACTGCCCCCACTAGCTTTAAGTGGTTAAATCCCTACTTAAGAAGCCACAACTAGATCCTGGGTCTCTGGATACGACCAGTCTCTAATCTTCCACTCTTTTCAGTAGTACTAGAAAGAGTTGTGCCTTTCGGCCCACATATTTAACAGTAATCTTTTAAAACCTTTTCAAGGAGGGTGACGTATGTCGTACAGACTGTAAAGCCCCTTAAGGCAAATTTGTGATATTGGGCTATATAAATAAAATTAACATGGCTTGACTACGCGCATTGTGCAAAGATTTGAATTAACCAAAAGAATCAGATTTATCTCCCAGCGCTGGTTCAGTCTCTTCAAACTAAGCAGCAAAGCAAAAGCCTGAGCCCCATATGGAGCTCATTTCCATATGTGCAATGTATATGTGCGTGTCCTCAAATCTGCATTCTGGCACCGTTTGTGTTGTCAGTGAATGTAGATAGCAATCTCTCACTAAATGGCACACTTCCCTGCTTATCCATATTATGCAGCCATGCCCTCATGTTAGACTGCTTTCTCTTCTTCCATTTCTCTTTTCTTTCTACAATTATGGTGTTTAAAATGAAAACCGTTCCATTACTTTCACAATATCTGGCTTTAACAGTAATAAGTAAGCGTAATATCCCCACCACCTGCCATATATACCTTTACACAGATAGGAGAGGGTTTATTTGTAAATGGAGGATGTGAATGTGTAGAAATAGACAAATAAAAACCCTGCATTCCAAACATATATAACATACTATAGAGGAGAAAGACTGTGGTCATAAAGCAGCATGCTGTGCAAAGGTTTATCCATTAAAATGCTTCAGTTGGAGTGTTTTGTGTGTGCAGGGTGCTGACAGACTCAGGCTCATTCATTTCTGAGAAATTATCCATGTTACTTGGATACCGGCCCTGGGACACGCTGTCAATTTTGACATACAGCTTAGAACACGTGGACACACTTGTTCACGCACGACAGCTTATACACAGCAAAGGTGGACAGACACGCATGCGCTTACTGACATGCACAAAAATTAGTTTCTCGTCGTCTCTCCCATCACGTGCACGCACACGCACACACACTCGCTCACACGACTCCTTGCTCCGTCAGCTCAACTGACAGCAGTAATGAGTTTCTTCTCTGCATAAGCCAACTGGCACCCACTCAAGGGAATGTTTCAGGCTGAATTGCGGCCATTAATCACAATCTCGGGCAACACAGTGCCATCACATGTGTGGCAAACAGAGATGCGTTCGTGGGGGGGCAATGAGACGACGACATAGCAAAGGAGAAGCTTCAAATTGTGACAAGGACAGAGGGAGCGGACCAATAAGAAAAGAATGACAAAGATTATAAAGAAAATGTTTGACTTGGTAAATCATCTCCTCCTTGCTATGGGGAAGTCACAGCCGTGGCTCATACTGGGCTAAATGAAGGATAAAGACAGGACAAATCAAAAGCCCAGATGCTTTACTCTGTAAATATGAGCTCAATTACTGCGAGGAGAAATGCTGTAACATCAATCATGACCAACAAGATAGGTGGGCCATACGCCTTTAGGATCTCATAGCAGCAGCACAGTCACACATTCATGTACCTGTAAACAGAGAAAGAAATGTCACATGTGCTGAGCACTCAAGCTTAAATGTAAATAACACGGAGCAAAGAAAGGCACAGTGGAAATAATTCCAGGGCAGCTACAGAGAGGAGCAACCCTGGTTATGACAAAGAGAGCAGCAGCCGTTGATGTATGGAGAATTGCCACCGCCTCGTTCTGTGATGTAAAGATATCGCCACCACCACATCCTCTTGTTGAGACAGCTGGGCACTCAAAGTCTGTGCCTCCTATTCTTTTCTCTTCACTGTCTTTTCCCTCCCTCTTTCCCTCCATTCAGGCTGCCAGCTGACTACGGTCACCAGGGATTTTACTACCCCCCCGCCGCCAAACTGGCTAATCCCAATGAATTCATGCTAATATGCAGTCAGTAACCCGAAGCTGTTTTTGCATGCACATGTGTGACCCCTCCACCATGCCCATTGCATGTTGTCTAGTTCACACCAATTCACCGGGAAAATTAAACAGAGGAGGAGGAGCAGGACAGGAGGAAGAGGAATTAAACCACAGACCACATCATGACCAGTTTGTGTTACAAGAGAGTGGGTGAGAAATGAAAGCCCTTTGTCTCTGCCTCTACCCATCGCATGTGTGCAAACAAAGACAGATGTGCAGATACTGTATTTGTTACGATGGCATATCAGATGATAAAATACCATTTTCAGGAATTTAGTAAACAAAGAGCAGCTCTGTATTTACATAAATTGAGGGAGACATTTTCTTCTACGGAAAGAAATACTATGGCTAGGGTTTCTTAACAATTGAATAAATATAGGCTTTGTAGTGATTCTTTAATACTGTAAATCAATGTTTGGCATTTTTGCTTGAAAAATTACTCAAATAATCAATCGATTGTCCAAATATTTTCCCATTCATTTTCCGCAAAACGGCCGATATGGTGCACAAGTCTTTCCCTGACAGACAGTCAACACCCGGGATGTTTCTGAGCAGTCCGTCACTCACACATCAATGGTGACTCTGCTATTAGATGTGATATAAAACGATGTCCTTAAAACTCAAAGTGCGAAAGAAGTACACACGAGCAACCTGTAGTGGTGGCCCTCTGACTGTCAAGCTCTCGTCTTGTCTATTTCCTGCAGTGGATGGGAGGAGCTCTACCATAGGCTATCACACATAAGCACATATCACTCTCTCTTCCAACCCTGTAAAACTGTCTTCCCACTCACAAATAATGCCTATGCTGGCAAATGGAGAGGGCTATTACACTACTAGCATCATGTTTCATCTTTTCACGCTGAGGCAATGAAATCGTGCGCCTTACGTCTTACTAACGCACAACATGAAACCATTTCTATAAAAAAAAAGAAAGCTGAGATACATTCATAAATATGATTAAAGACTGCAAGTTGGATGGATGATAGAAATCATTTTATATGGTTATAAAATAAACACATCTCATCATCTGAGCACCTACTGAAAGAAGGCTGGATGAAACATCACTTATGATGACTCTTAAAATTGCTACTACATCATTTGGAGTTGGGAATTCAATTACTGTAAATATTTAAATGTGCTTTCAGAGAGAGAAAGGCCTCAGTAAACGTGTCTATGTGTTGAGGGAATGCACGCTGCACATTAGTTGCTGTTTTGTTACTAGCAGCACGTCTAGGTATGTACAGTCACTGACCAGGAGCCCATGGCAGAGTGCGAACATGTCCAAGTCAGTGCATTTATTTGATGTTAAGTGAGGTAATGTGCATGTTACAGTGAGGAATTACGAGTGTGGGGTCAGGGGAGCAGTTTTTCCGGCATGCTCTAACGGCAGGGGCGTGCTTCTTCAAGCTAAGCGGGCCTGCTGCTGTTGCCTTGCATCCTGCTGCCTGTCGAACACTGTCAGGACTGGGGGTGTAGGCGGTGGAGCAAGGACCCAAAGGCAGACAGCGTCGTGGGAAACAGGGGTTTTATTGAAGAATAAACTAAGAAGCACTTACAAACAGTAAGGCGGATGCAAAGAAAAGAAAGTCCAAAATACCAAAATCCAACACAGAGAGTCCGGGCAGGGAAACACAATAAGGGTCCACAGAGCGAGTGACACAACGACACATTGACAATGAACCAACACGAGACAAAGGAACTGAACCAGGCTAAGTAGACACAACAGTAACGAGGGAACACAGGACAGGTGAACACACAAGGGCAAGCATAGACAGGACACTGACTCAAACACAGGAGAAACGAAGCTATAACCCACAAAACCAGAAGTACTCAGGACATGCAACAGAAAACAGGAAACAAACACTCACACATACACAGATCATGACAGAAAGCTTCCCTGGAAACAAAGCTGCCGGGGTCAGGAGGTCACGGCGCAGAATTGGAATGGAATGATCCAGCCTCCAGAGCTAGAGGGGCCCAGAGATCATTTGAGACCACTGGCACATGCTCCATCTATTTTACTCGCCACCTCTCTCCACTTTTATCTACCCCTGCCTGCTTTGCTGTGGCCTACTTGCTCTGCCACTCTAATCGCTCAAATGAATGCTGCTAAGTCACCCATGCGTCTATATTGTGATTAAAGTAACTCTACTGTCAAAGACAACTCTTTTTAATATTGTAAAACACTGCTTTTTGTCTGTGATATGCTGAGAAACCACTTTAAATGACAAATGTATACTTTCTATACTACAGTCTCAAATACTGTGAATTTACAACACTGAATGTTCTAATAATTTGTAGAAATAAATGCAAAAATAGCCTCTTGAACTGAACATTTTGTGAATCATTAGATTCCCAAAAGTGAAACATACTAATAACAGACTACAGGCATTGCAAACAGGTTGTCAGGAAGAAATATTGGCCATCCCAGAAATCTTTCATCTTATGCCAGCAGCTACCGCTTCTAATTGGTTCCTGTGGAATTCATTTCATCCCTGGTGACCGACTCCACACACACTGCAGCCTGAGAGGCGTTTAACCCCAAACACTTCAGGTGCGCCATCCCTATGTGACAACTATGGAGAAAATAAAGTAAAGATCATTTTTTTAAATCACAGTGAGTTCGTGTTTGTATAGTAAATCCCTTATTCCAGAATTTGATTGCAAAAACTAGTACAATGCATGTGCGCACACACACACCCACACACATAAGCTAATTAAATCAGTATCATACTCGACCTCCATCATTATTCAATGTACACAAATACCACTTGGTCTCCATCAAACATGACAAATAGGCCTTCAAACAAGTAATCCATTGTATTTACCCCTTCTATATCGACAGCTAGCAAGCTAGTCATTGATATTTCTAAGAACTGCCTACGTATATATTAGTGTGCAAAGCTGGTAACTCTACTTTGAGGACAGGACTTAAGAGATGCTGTGTGCAGCCACTGGGCTCAATGTTAATAATAGCTTTAATGCAGAACCTAATCATTATAATTGTGTGAAGAAACTGAAATATGGCCACACATTTCCTCCAACAGCTAACATCAATCTATCATCCAGGCATATATTGTATGAAGCACGTCTGAAAATAATAGCAGTAATATAGAGGTAAAGAACTACAATGTTATATAGAACTGACCTTTATTCTCAGACTCTAACTGTTCATGAAAAAAACAGAAAACACATGACATAGACAAATAAATGCCCTTTCTGAGTGAGTGAAAATGTGCTTATTTTGTTCTTGTTCTTCCAGGCTGCTGCGTTGCTTGTTTGGGAAAGGGCAGGGTTAGAGCTGTGATGCTGTGGCAAGTTGGGGCCTATTTCTCTGCCAAAGCCAAGGTCACTGCCACTGCCCGAGGCCATCACACAGGGGGTTGGGTCCCCAGTGGGGACTGAGCATGAGGCTAAGATTTGGAGGAGGGGGGATATAATGGGAGGAGAATATAAAAAAAGGGGGGGGGGAGGGGTATTCTGCCCTAGTGCACACAAAAAGGTCACCGTTTCCCATATGAACCCACCCTCTGCATCGTCCAGCCCCTCGTGACCTCTGACTCCTCTATTTCTGAGTCAATGCTGAAACAGAGGGAGAGGGACGCTGCAAGGGGAAACACACCCACCCAGAGTCAGCAGCGACAAAAGGGGGCCTCAGCCACAGCTAGCTGAGTCAGTCAGGAGAACAAATGCTCAGGCCACCGTCACAAAGCAGAGCCACCAGAGGCTGCACATCTCCACAGCCTCTGCCTGTTCCCAGCCACTCCACTGCCCTGCATTTTACAACTAACAATAGGTGCTGCTCCGCTCTGAGAGGTACCCCAACACTCACACACACACACACAGGACAGTGAATGGAGAGGTGGCTGAGGCCCAAAGGAGAGCTGCTGCCTGCCCATCAGTGACTGGCCTTTGTCTCCGACTCGTCTGTTTATTGGCCACCACATAGAAATTTCCTGATCCCTGCTTAAACAAAATGAAAGACTGAACTGAGGAGCTGTGTGTGTGTGTGTGTGTGTGTGTGTGTGTGTGTGTGTGTGTAGGTGTGTGTGTGTGTGAACAACTGAGGGGGCGGCAAAAAACGTTATAAGACGATGCTATTATGTTTACTACTATTTCTACTTCTACTAACACTAACTAATGTTCACCTCCTGTCTATCGTTGTCCTTATTACACATTTTCACACATGCAAAACAAAATGTCTGGCAAAGGGGAAGACAGGAACAGGGAGTTTTGGTGTTTTTATTGGTGGATGGTGCAGACCCTGTAAAGGCTTTTAACTGTGCAATCTGGCCATAAAGGCTCTGTTAAGTGTAGTGAAGCGCAGTGACGGGGCAGTAGCGATAGTTAGCCAAACCCTCAGTGAAGCCTGGAATCATAGGAACACCAACATACACACTCAATATACACCCACGTATCCATGTGATTCCATCTTTAGGAAGATCCTCTTTTGATTCCCTGATGCTGACATTTTACTTAAGCCACATCCTCATTTTGTTCTTTGCACACTACATGATGGTTCAATCATACATTGGACCTTAAAGAAGTGGGGACCAAACAAAACTCTCGATACAGAATCTGTCCAAATCAAAACAAATCAATGCAAGACTGCTGTGTACAGATTGTAAAGCCAGACTCCAGTGTTTGGAGTCTGGTCTGCCACCGTCCAACCTTTGGCCCGGCCTCTGCTCACTCTCCTTTCACCTTTCACCTCTATTACTGAGGAATTCCTCCCATGAGCCTTAAAAGTAGGCAGAAGGAATTTTATCGCCCCTTTTCATGTGTTTCTTTGAGAATAGCTACATCCGGAGGCCAACACAGACTTTGCCCAACGGACACATCCATTGACAGACACACAGGCCAACACACACATGCCATGCAAACTTCAAACAAGGGTGCAATCCTGATACTGAACTTGAATTTAAATTAAGGCTGTAGCTGATCCTTGCGTAGTGAAGTGCCAATCACTTTCAATATAATGGCTTGTGTAAGCATTGCAGGAATCTATCCAGTGACAAACTATTCCATGTTCTAAAAAATATGATTCTAGTCCATTCAGGTGCAATGCTTTCCAAGGTTAACACTACTTTGTATGACAAAGAAATAAAAAGACATTATCTGAATGGGCATTATCTGGATGATCAGCTACAGTGTACACAGCTGATGAGAGCAGCTGCTAAAAAAGTTGGCACAGTGGCAGGAAGGAGCATCCTGCAATGGCAGGGTCGGAGCTTGCTCATGCATTTTAAATTGTTCTGAACAGGAGGTTAATATATCTGCTAAATAAATAAAAAACACCTTTTAAAAAGAACAATAATATGTCTGTTTTATTGTCTATTAATATGTCAATTTTAAAAATTAAGTAAACCAATGAAAAAATTACTGCAAGCCAGGATGTTGATGATCAAAGAATTATCAGTTACTTTGTGCTCTGAACGTAATTTAATTTTCTGCCTGAACATTTTATTGTTTTATCGCTGGAAAATAAATATGCATACCATAAAGGAAAAAAATGTTTTAAAACTTTTATTGCATTACACTTTTAAAGAAGGAAATAGCAAGTCAGGTAGAAAACAAACAAATACATTTTGTCTGTCATTTTTAAAAATTATTTTTAACCCATTATTTTTATTTTAAATCAAATAAACACTTTTGAGTTTCAGTCTGACCTTAGCATCAATACTATTTAATGGATTGGTGTGGTACTTCCTGCAAGGACTTAAACTGTATTCACTCCTTTATGTAAAACAGAAGTCTATACATATTTCAATATCAACTATGAAGCCATGTGGGGTCCCTCAGGGTTACATTCTGGGTCCCTGACTGTTCCCTCTATACAGTATATACTACACATAGGTTTCACTGCTATGCAGATGATACTCAAATATATGTCCCAACAAAATCCAGCCATCGAGTTGATCCGATTGTGCTTTAGGGCTCTCTTGTGTAAAAAGAACAAATCCATTTGCTTTTTAAAGCACTATATAAACAAACATATGCCATGATACCATTTGTTATCGTATCACATAAGTAAGATTAAAGCAATGTTGAACATGAAGACATTGCACCTGGAGGAATAAGCTAAATGCTTGTTTGACCAGTTCAATATTTCCACCACCCAGTTGTTTCACCACTCTTCAGTATCCCTTCTCCTGTTTAGTGGCTCAATTTGCCATTTGATGTTGTTTACACAGGTGGATATTTTTAGAGCATAAGGGTGCCCGTTGTGTTCCACACAGTAGATCATCCCTCATATTATGAAGCAGCTCCCCTCTGACAGAAGATTGTTATAGCTCTCTGCGTATGCCAGTGCCTGGCTGAAGTCCTATCAGCATAGCTCAAGATTTAAGCACACTAGCAACCATTGTGCTCTCGGTATTGTTGTATTAGCTGTTCATTCCTGACATTTGGAGATAGAGGAGATTAAAAAAATTTAATTCTGCAACACAAGTTAGGGTGTGCAGCCTTTTTGTTTCCAACCATACAGCATCATCAATGCTGTAATATAAAATAAATAATAGTTACTATATTTAATAAAGATTTGATTATTAATTAATTAACAAGTGACTAAAAATGTCTTAATTGATGTGGAAAGCTAACCAAAACCAAATTTTACATTGCATCTCATTGCTCCCCACCATGTAAAGATACAGTAAACTAAGACAATAAGGCATACTGTGGGAAGTACGGTGATTTGCAACTGCATCAAAGTTAATGACACGTCATCTTCAGAAATAATAGGGACTCGCCCTGTCCCTTCCCCACAAGAGAGCTGGACAAGCTTAAGCATTTGTCAATTCAAATATCCAGAGATGGCATTAGGAACATTCTGTGTTGCTGTTTATTCAGCTCCCTGACAAAAAACTAAAACAACCCAGAGAGGACAAGCAGGGATGAGGGCAAGAGAGAGAAAGACCTGCAGTTGTATACTCTTGCCTTTGCTTGTATGTAACCATGCAGAGTATAGGAAAAGGACCCGCTTTGAACCAATTCTGAAAAACCAATTGCTATTCTACAAGTAATGCAATATCTAATTCAATGTTGCCCATTCTAATTCAACATCAATCAAAGCGTATGCATAATCAGGCAATGAGATCCAAGTATTTAGTTCTTTAGGTGTACAGTAACAGCCTTTAGCCCCCAGGTCAGTACAGAGAAAAGAAGAAAATGCCCTTTCTTCCTCAAGCCTTCTGACACACTGGCAGACAGATGGAGGGGCACTGACCACACAGCAGGATTGAACACTCTGGTTTAACATCAGCCCACATACCTGCCCAAGGAAGGAACGGGGTAGTCATAGGCCATGAACGTATTCACTACTACTATGTGATGGTTTCGACACAGGACTATCAATGAGAAGAATTATATCAGTGAGAGGAATACAGTGATAGCTGTTCTATATTTGCTTTGTGGCACAAAATGGCAATACCATATGACTTTTCTTCAAGTTACTAATGCTCCGCTGTCAAACATGGCAAATTATTTGGTATAAACTCATCTTGATTCTGTACGGATTAAAGGAAAACATAAAGAGGCTTCATGTTTAAATGTCAAAACAAGCTTATATGATATTTATTTGGTTAATCTATATGACAGAGAGATGACTTGCTTCGTGGCAAGTGAGCAGAGAGGAGCAATAGACGGAGGGGGACAGACTGAGGGCGGGGTTTGGCTGGCAGACAAAGGGAGCTACAAGGAGATGTAGGGATGGCGCTTCAGCATTCACCCAGACAGGAGGCCATGAAAGGGGTGGGGACAGGGAGGTCAGAGGGTGATGAAGAGCCACCGCCAACCCTCCAAACACATGCACATGCATGTGTACGCACACTCTCACGCAAACTAACATGAGCGCCCCATAAATCACCCTCACTAACCGTCTGAGTAGCTGCTAATGGCAAACCATCCACACAGCTTTTAAATGTAGCCCGTTGCAACTTCTCATCTTCTGCCACAGCTACACATTTAGTTTCTGTCAGACTCTGCCTGCTCGACACCACAGTAATTTACATTTACACTCCCGAAAGGAGTTAAAGTCACACAAATGAGGCATGGGTATAAACTGAGACACTTTTACAGGCATCCTCTGTCTTCTTCTATTTCATCCTTTACAGCCCGCTGGGTTCCTCTTTTTCATTAAAGTCTCATTCAGAAGCCTACAGTACCATTATAACGGCAGTACAATCCACCATGACGATCTCAGAATTAACCATGGTGGAAATTTTAAAGGGCTCTATATCTATCCTGAAGTAGTCCATAAAATGAATAACAAGTATTTATTTATTTATTTTTTTACAATTTGTGTTTTCACTCTCCTCCTGTTTCTTCATATTGTGTTTTCAAATCTTTGAGAATGGTCCCTGAGGTCGATTGCAGTCTCCCCATATGAATGGGACTGGGGGGAAAAAAAAATAAAAATTTCCTAACAAAGCTTCAACTCTTTCCAATTAATTCCAGACAAACAGACAAAAGCAAGTCATTTCAATTGATCCTTAAAGCTATTTTGTAACAGGGGGGCTTTTGTGGTGTGTTGCCTGGTGACGCGGGTGTGCTGTGGGGGAGGGGCAGGAGGCCTGGCTGGATCCACTGTACCAGACTTGTCATTCATCCAATAGATGAAAAGCTTCCTGAACGTAAGCTAATGAGGAGAAACTAAGGAAAGAGAGAGAGAGAGAGAGAGATGGACGGACGGCGAGAAACCGACCATCAAAGAGATAACATTTAGGAGGAAAAGAGAGTTTCCTGGACCGACCGCCAATATAAAGGGCAACGGGGAGTCCGTCCTACACCAGCCCCCGACAGTGAGCTCACACAAATGGTTGTCAAGCAAATAAAAAGTGAAATTTATGGAGGGAGGTAGTGTGGAGGGTAAGAGTAAGATGGAGGCTTTATCCACTGGGAGGGCTATAAAGAGGCTTCAGTAATCACACCACCCATTGCATCACAGTGGTACAAGTCGGAGCTCTGTTGTAAGAAGGACTATAACACAGCAACTTACCTCAAAAACACAAAGAGAGAATCAACATAAACAAACACTTGGAACAGAAAAAGAAACAAACACAAGTCACTGATCTTTGTAAGGAGGGCATTTACTTGTTTTGGGCCATTTCTCTTTATAAACAAAATGAAAACACTTTATCCTAAATTATTTATTCTCAGTGCCAAACTCTGGGATGAAGCCCTGGAGGATATACTTCATTTCAAAGATTAAGCTCCTTTAAAACTTTATATTGAAGACCTAAAACATAACAATTTGACAAAGTGAGGCTCGATCAACAGGGGAGCACTTCTGTACTGAACAGACGCCTGCAGGAACCTGGAGCCAGAGGAGTGCAAGTAGCTGGACACTGAAGGATGGTTACAATTTTTCTGACTGTACAATATTTAAACATCTATAAAGCCCTCACATAAACAATGCAGGTAGGAAAGCTGTTTTGCCCACTTATGAACGGTGGAAATAAACTACCGCAACTAATGGTGGATTGAAAGCCTCATTAATGTGACTTCTGGCATATTTCATACACTGTAAAGCAAAGAGAACTCAAAACATGGTCAAATCTACAGTGAAATCACCAACATTACTGTTTTATGGCAAACCTTACAAAACACAGAAGTTATTAGTGGGCAATAATGGCTATCGGGGACATTTTTCAATGAGAAGTTCTTATCTTGCGAGTGCCTTTGAAGGGTCTCTGGAGGATGTTTCACAGTGATGGCTTCTTGCTGCCTTGATAGGAGTGAGACTCCATTAAGGAGGCACAGAGCAGCATTATAGCAGAGCCTTTACTCATTCGACACCTTGCCATATGACTGCTCAACATATCCCAAAAAGGTCAAAGGTCAGGGGTCAGAATGTGGCTTTCAGTAAACCTTCAATCCCCTCCAACCAATACAAGTCAAGAGGAAAAGCTGGAAAACACCAGGAGAGGAAATCTGAGCTAAAACAGAATATTTCCAACCATGAATGATTTTGAACTTGAGGTGTGCTCCAGGTCAGGTTCATTCACTGAGATTAAATCTGTATTCACATCACATTCCACATTCAGTCTTTCAGAAATAGATGAGTGACGGAGGATTGCTCTGCACTTGCATAATTCTTCATTACAGTATTGAACCCTTGAATTAAAATTAAAAATTGTTAAATATTACACTGAGAGATCAATTTGTGAGGCACACGTTTTACACTGCAACACCTTAAAATGATATGTGATCACTTTATCATTTACAACCAGTACAACAAATTTCAATAATGGGTGGAGCAGATTAGTGAGGGGCAGTGTTGCATGGTTTGTGGCTGGCTACGTGAAGAGAGGACTGGACTGCTGGACGACAACGTACACACCAACTTACAAATGCACCCCAAAGCACATGTTGATCTATCAGGCAAAGAAACTGATTCTGACACTGATTCCTGATTTTTCTTTGAAGATTTCAAGAAAACACTAAGCCAAAACGTCCGAGTGAGTAACATGTGAATGCTACAACTTATTAAAGCTATAAGTAACATACTGTACATTGCTGCAGTGCAAACCATCAGGATTATTCTATTATTTTCTCTGCACCATGTTCAGGGCATGAACTCTGTGTTCAAACATTTTTGGATTTTATTTTCCTCTTGCTTTCTTACGACTATATCAAAGTAATTCTGTGGAGAAAAAGAAGGGGAACATGTTGATGACATTTTCCCGATTCAGACTAAAAAAAAATGTGCTACACTAACGGCTACAATCTGACCTTTGAAAAGAAAGACCCTTTGGGGAGGCCTTAAAAGATTGCATGTGTTTGACAGTGCCAGCCACTGAGCTGAAGAGACTTTTCCCTTCGGCCAGTGAGACGTCCATGCTAACCTCCCTATCCCACTGAGTGGAAAAGCTGTATTGGCCACAACAGCACAGCAGTATGCTGTCTACACACACAGACTGGGAATCAACAGGCTTCTGCAAGCCTTTGTCCATGTCCGCATTACAGAACATACTGTATAAAACAGAGCCTTCAAAAAGTCTTAACTCAGCACAGTGTGGAACAGTACGGTATAACTAAAGCTGCTGCTGCAACGTCTCAGCGTGCCCACAGAGGAATGTGCACATCCTTGATGCCTTTGATTTAAAGTAAGTTGAGACTCTTGAGAGTAAAAGAGAGGTATAGAGAGTCAGATTGTCTCACTATGATACGATAGAAATGTTGTAAATGGCTACAATGCTGAGAACTTAATGTTGAACTAGAGTGACTTCAAACAAGAGATTTGGTGCTCAAGCCAGACAAAATGTATCTTGGTGACTCTACCAGTGAGTGGGCTGCTGGGTTGCTTCGAGCTTATTGCACTCTTACAAAGCAGCTTGGAAACTCTCAGCATGAGCTCTTGTTAATACTAAACTCAAAGGCTTGAATTTCTAACCAGCACCATAGATGAGCATTAGAAAGTTCATTACACTCAAAGAATGGTATTTAAATATTCAAATGACTCTACAGCTGGAAATATTAAGTACATTTACAGCACAGCAGTGCCCTGATGACAGAGACTGGACTGAAATGTGATTACTTGAGGTGATATTTCAATTACATTGTTTACATTTGTATGGAACACAGATCACAACGTAATAAAACTGGAGTGAGCGGCTGTGGTTGCATATCTGCATTGCTCAATCATGATTTCTGATGCGACAATTGGGACTTACAACTGACAACGCAATTAGGCCCAGACAAATACGTTGAGGTGGTATCAAGATAATACAATAATTTAATTGATGATAAAGTTGGAATTTAAAAACAACAATATCAAAACCACAGCCAATTTACAGGTACTCTTGGCTTCCAGATATCATAGCACCATTTTGGCTGTAAAATGAGAGGATCAATACCACTCCCGTGTGTGTGCGGTGAATTTGAAATTACAGCCAGGAGCCGATTAGCTTATCTCAGCATAAAGACTGGAAGCAGCTAATCGGGTTCGCCTGAAGGTAACACTGTCTGCTTACCAGCATCTTTAAAGCTCACTAATTAACACGTTACATATAATTAGTTTAATCATACAAAAATCAAAGTATAAAAACGATATGTGTTATTTTACAAAAAGTTACATGCTGGACTATCCATCTCTTGGCCGGGCACAGCGTGGGCAGAGCCAGGCTAGCTGTTTCCCCCTGTTTCCATTCTTTATGCTAAGCTAAACTAACCTGACGCATATTCAACGAACAGATATGAGAGTGGAATTGATCTGCATTCATTAACCAGACTGCTTATCCCGAAGGATAAGCCAATCCCAGCTAACATTGGGCGAGAGACAGACAAACACCCTGGACTGGTCGCCAGTCAGTCTGCAGACAAACAGACATTTAGGGGACACCCACACCACATTCATAAACAATGCTGGCCTCCACCAGGGGCAACTCGGGGTTCAGTGTCT
>JAVQJF010011581.1:0-27953 GCA_036023855.1 Gadopsis marmoratus
TCCACATCGTCACACCCCTTTCAGGCCACGCCCCACCCATGCACAGGTGCCAGTCCATTACCCTGATCACCTGTGAAAACAACAGGGGCGAGACAAACAGCAAAACCCAGACACACCCATTCTCCAGGATCCCCTGGCACGTAACAGTATGCAGCGTGAAGGGGGCTACACGTGTTAGTACATTGTGCAACCATGTGTTGTGAAATGACAAATAAATGAGCCTTGATCAAAGGATGTGAGTGTGATCTGGATGTACATTTAATAAAACTGAAGACGAATGAGGTTTATTACTAAATTATGTTTAAACTTCAGGTTTACCAGCCGTTAAAGCAAAATCTAATATACACATTTACTGGACCACAAAGTGGTCAGCTGATCATTATGTCCACCGGGGGACCGGTGGCCAAACTTTACCACCTCACTGACCTCACTGCTGTGCGGCAATGACGCATCGCCCAAACATCTGACCAGACTTTGTAATTCCATGATTTTCAAATAAACATGTGTTGGTGTGTCCAACCCCCAGCTGTAAAGTCCAACAACCTGACAACGGGCCTTAGGAGTTATTTCTACATTTCAAAGCAGCCAGCTGAGATACAGGCGCACTGACTCACTGAATGACCCCTGCAGAGGCTGGCCGGCGTTGTTTTGAGAAGCCCACGAGCAGCTCAGACATGAAAAGGCACCTTCACTCGGCACAGCAGAGGGGAAGCTCCCTCCTAGTGCATAATGTAAACTTGGCTCCAATAAAAGCATCCGTTGGCACCTCAGCGGACAACAGGAAATCTTTGTTTATCAAAAAACATCCCGTTGTTGGCCTCGGGGTGTTTGACCCCGCTTGTTGTACGCCGGCACAGCGTCATGTAGTAGCCGTGTTGGAGCCCCATACTTTAGGCGTTCAGTCTGCTGAACAAAGCTGCCGTATCCTTAAGATAAACAACCAAGGCATAAAGTTTGGGTCTATATGTAGTGGCAGCATCGGCCCTGCGTCAGACCCGCAGGTCCTCATCTGTTTGTCAGAGCGCCTTTTGGTGTGTATTGTTTTACATTGCTGTAGACGGACACTCCCATGTTCAGGGGTCACGACACCTAAAGTTAGAAGTAGGCAGAATAAGACAATTGTACAATAACATATCTATTCTAAGAGATGACATAACTGTGACAAGATACAGACCAGAACTATTTGTTTTCACCTGATCATACTGTATTATTATTATTATAAA
The DNA here is from genome assembly GCA_036023855.1 of Gadopsis marmoratus. Taxonomy (NCBI): domain Eukaryota; kingdom Metazoa; phylum Chordata; class Actinopteri; order Centrarchiformes; family Percichthyidae; genus Gadopsis; species Gadopsis marmoratus. The sequence continues at coordinate 1,224 of JAVQJF010011581.1, forward strand.
TACTATATTATTGTAAAATGACAGAGCTGCTGATTCTGTTTAGTCTACCCAGTCAATGGGTTTTTATTGTGTTTCCAGCAACAGATCCATTTCATTCACAGTGTGAGTTCAACACATTTCCATTTCCATACACTGTATCCTCCCATACATGTGGACTATATACCAGAGAATGGGTATATATGGTTGGGTAAATACATGTTAATCAGCAAAACATCCCAGATGATATTGCATTGTATCTGCTAGCAGTTGTTTCTGCGATCACGGCGGGGAATAAAGAGCTAAAAATAAAAAGACTGGAGACGTTACATTTTGAGGATATTTGATATCACTTCTTTGCTTCTGTAGATCAACATGAAAGTACTACAAATCCTGGCGAGTTATTACAATATGCAGTCTGTTTCACATTTCTGCTAAAGAAGCACGTCTGGAGATGGAGAAATGTCAGTAAGTCAGTGAGTGTGTACAGTACGAGCAGTACCTGAGGTCAAGTCTCTTTAAGTGGCTGGTGACAACATTTGGTACAATCAGTTTTTGGTCAAGGTGCATGGACATGTCTTCAGTATCTTCACAGTTTGTCTGTGACTGCTCTCCTAACACAAACACCAACAGCTAGTCATCCCTGTGAAGTTTGGTCACGTCTTCCATATTGTGGCTCTCAGCAGGCTGAGGTGTTGCGTTTCTGGCGTTTGTCCTGCGGTTCCTCCTCGGACGGTGCTCTGAGAACCAGTTGGAGACGGTCATGGCGAGGCGGAGGAGACCCAGGCTGATGCAGTGCACCTCAGAGGTGATGGGGATGTCAGAAAAAAGGGCGTGGTCTCGGCACATGAGGGCACTGCTGCATTCAAAGTCTTTGACGATGTTGAGGATCTCCTGGCGCTCCGCCTGCCGCATCATCCCTCGTATGTTCAGCAGGGTGGAGACGTGCTTCTTACTGTGGGGAGGAAGGATACAGGGAGGAAGCAGGGTAGACGGGTGTTAATGGAAATTGGGTCTGTTTGGCGTCGTGAAGGGCTGTCATGACTTGTGAGTAACAGTCACATATCTCTGACTCACAGTAACTTGGTGTCACTTCTTACAAAGTCACATTTCTAACTGTACTAAGTGTTCAGAAATAATTGCTAATGCTTTATAGATGTTTGCACATTTACATTTTACTTTGTTGCATATATTTCTAATTTATTGTCATGTGTACCCTTAGCATTTCTTTTTCTCTAATTCTTATTTTTCACACTAGTCTCTTGACACAGCTTTATTTACATTATACTGCACATATTACTTGTGTATGTGACAAATACATCTTTGAAAAATTTTAATCCATTATCTGCATCTATCTGCATTGTCTCACTTTTTAATAAGCCACCAAGTCTGCAAGAATACATGTTACAGACGTTTTTACAATAATCCATTGAATATCCAGTGTCATGAATAAATTAGTGATTAGCTAAAAAGACAAACCAAGTGTAATATCATGGGAGTTTTCACAATCTGGGGACCTAAAACGTGTTGTTATTAATGGCTTATAGCTAATCTAAAAGTATTAGTACATTTGTTTTTATTTAAAAAGCCAACTGTTGGCATTTAGGTACATGTTTGAATCCTGAGGAAAGGTTGGTGTTGGAAGGATTGGCGTGTGTGTTGGCACAGTCATGTGTGCATGAATGGACTGTGTTAAACGAAGCACCCAGAAAACTCAAGGAAGGCCGGCAGCCTTTGATATCCTAAAATACCAGCAGGGAATGCCATGCAGTAAACAAAAGGGGTGAGACAAGCAGTGAGTGAGCATGTCTCCAGGTCCGGTATTATGGTACTATGTACTATGTTTTGCTCTGGCCTTCCACACCTCTCCGTCTTTGATTCCAAGTATGGCACCAGCCTGTCTCCTGCAGGGTGGCAGGAACAGGAAGTACTCGGCAGCAGCTTCCTGTCTGCTCCGCGGAGGATTATGCGTCATGCGTGGTCATAGGTTGCCAACCGTCACCTGAGTCGTAACCTGTGCATAAACAGCCTCGGTGGCTAGGAATCCCCCCCTGAGGCCTCTCAGCCTCATCCATTCTCAAAACAGAGCGGCGCTGCTCTCCAAAAATAGCAAAGTTAATGAAGATATGTTTCCGCGCTCCTTTTCCTTGTTTTGATCCATTGTGACCACGCACAAAAAAGAAGCAACAGAAAAAACATTCGTAGTCTTACATTCTCCTTGCTCTGGCTAAGTGCCAAAGACAGCAGCGTGAATGTGTAGCAGTAAGCATAAAATAATATAGGACCTTCGGGGGTACAGTACGGAGAGTTTCTGTTTTGAAAGACGCTTCCTGGCTGTGATAGACGCATTCCAACGCAGTCCATTTGTTATACCCCTCACCGTATATCTGGAAACTCTTTCACCAGGACAGCAACCTCCATCTGGATGGAAGGAGTGTCCTCCAGGAGAATGATGTCAGCTAGGTGGCAGATGATGCTGTCCAGCCAGGAGGAACTTGATTCCTGAAGAAGAGAGAAGACAAAGAGTGTAGCCGACAATTAACTAGCGTGCAACAAGACGCCTTCATTAGCATAACGAAACATAAGATTCCCCACTGACGTTCCCCTCCACTCAAAAGCATATTCCTCTTCTTGTTCCTACAGGTGAGTGTTTGAGCTTCAGAATGATGTGTGTGCAGAGTTTGACACTAGAAGGGTGTTTTTACATTCACCTGCTGACTGTGGAACATTTCTATGTTGCTCTTTGAAGCTCAAATTTTCAGGGGCGGTGGGGGGGGGGAGCTACAAGCAGGATTTGTGACATCACAAATAGTTCGGAAGCCAATCCTGGTCCAGTATTCAATGTGCAAAAGTGTGATGTGGAAACCTGAAGCCTCCAGCACACACACACTGAGAATGGAGCTGATGTGCAGCGGGTCAACTTGTATTTATAGAGTCTGGTTTTTTAATGAGGGACAGTTCAAGATTTTAACAAGACATCTGAACTTCTTTTGTGAAAAGAACATGTCAGATACGAATTATTATTCAAAGTAGAGACATTTGTGTACATGTTTCTTTAAACTGGGCTTTCTTTGGACATTTGTTCAACTAAATGTAAAGTTCACTTCCCTTGTTAATAGTTAGCAATGTTCATCCAATGGCTTCTTCTCCCCATTAAACGTGTTTTTAAGGCGAGGCATGACTAGCAGTGAACACTCAACCCTTCAGAGGAAACGCAGATTAATAGCTGTAAAGGCTAGAGGTCGAACATTTAGGTGATTTATTAAGTGTATAACAAAACCCCACCTCTGTTTTTCTAGGTCCTGTTTTTCCTCTCTCCTTCACTCAGGAAAAATAAAGCAGAATTCGTTGGCTTGGCATTCACTAAAAATAACGACATCTTTTTTAGACAGCCATTAAATGTTCACCCCCCCCCCCCCAAGTTCCCAGTTTCCACAGACACTTCATCCCACTCCTTGGTGAAAAAGGCCATTAAGGCCATCCCAGAGCCACATCAAAGCCAGCCAGCTGACAGGAACAGGAAGTTCCTTCTGAACACAGCGGCTTCCTGTTGTCAGCCGAGGTGACGGACACTTGTTTGAACTCGCACACAGAAAGGGAGCAAATGCCACGGTGTCAGGCCGAGCTGTTTTACACTGTCTTCCCCCCTCTCGCAAGTGCTAACGTAAGCCCGGTTCATCCATCTCCATCTCACTGACGGCAGCCATTTTTCAGAGCTCACTCCTGTATCAACACTAAGTTATTCCTGACCTAGGAAGTTTGGGGGTCAGGCTCCATTCATAGCCACCAGACTCTGCATCCCCTGAGCCAGCTCTGCTTAGTGTTTTTAAGAATCAGCATTTTGGATTTATTTATAATGCTCGGGGTGCCCTGAAAAGCAATGATTAGTTGGCTTGTGGATGTGTTGGATTTCATTCTCCTTCTAGAGGTCCCAACTGTTCCTTCACACATGTCCACTGCAGGTTGCAGGATTGCAACTCAGACCAGACGTGTCCTCCCTGATTCATGTAAAAGATACATAATGTTTTGTGTGAAGTACAGACTTACCAGATCTTTAAAGAGTCCTTTCAGCTGTTTGGCCTCATCTTGTAAGCGGAAAGCCATCCTCTTCCTCATCTTGGACGATGTGCAGATGACCCGTCCCCGCATGATGGCTCGGACATACTCCACCAGGACCCGCCGGTGCACCTCACCCACCAGCGTCTGTCAGTCATTCAGAAAATGAATCTCTGGCTGGTTACATATAACCTTCAAGCAAGTGCTGTAGAATACTTAAACATGTTAAACATCACCTCTGTTTGACCTCTGTTGAAGTGTTACCTGATAAGGTGGAGAGTCCATCCTTCTGAACTTCTTGAAGTGTTGTTTAATGCTGGCTTCAATAGCCTCAAAAGCATCTGTGTTGTTCAGCCACTTTCTCTTTATCAGTTTGTCAAAGAATGGCTGGAACAACCAAAAAAAACCAACTTCTGATTAACAGAGTACACAGACAATGTACATTTATTCATGTACTTTGTATGTTGAGGTACTGTCCTTAAGTGTTTCAAATGTTGCTAGTTAATATTACATTTACATACAAAACATACGATCATCCCATAAAACATGATGACTTGTTAAAGGTTCAATTAAACCGGATATAAAGTGGTTTGAATTAGCTTCAATAATAAAATGCTGCGTACACCTTTACACAACATTAAAACACTGACAGGGGTCGTTAGGCTGCATAGTGAGCACTTGTACCTACAGTAAATGTGGCTGATAATAATTCTTTACTTGTACTGAATAAATAACTTATACTTGTAATGGAATATTTTTACATTGTGGCATTTCTACGTATACCTAGTATAGGATCTGACTACTTATTTTACCAATAAATAGCCGACATACTGCATGTGAAATTGAGACATGCACAGATTATTGGTTTATTTAATCCCCTTACTGGTACATATGTATATGTACAGTGTTTTCCTGCTTGTTTTAACAAATTCATTGCATCTACATTGTCGCCATGGGCAGTTTATTTCCACAGTGAGCCCTTCTGTGGAAACCTAATTGATTGTCTTTTACCGTTTTGAACTAAGAAAAACAGGAAGAAATGTGTTTAGGTGTTGAAAGTCCTGCTGCCTGGCCATGTACAGAGAAGGTCACTGAATCATATATCCTGGCCTTGTTAAACGGAAACCAGCTTTAAAGGCCTGAGGCGCGAGCTGCTCGTGACTTACTCACCCTGATGTGCTCAAACAGTCTGTCAGTCAGCACCCTGACTGACTGGTTGATGATTCTGTCCAGGGAGGCGTTGGCTCTCTGCGCTGATTCCTCGCTGCCCTGTGGGTCACACTGCCTGCAGCGCTCCACTAAGGATCTGCAGGATGCACAAGAGATGTGAAGCTGAACTTTCAGAGACTTACTAAAAAAAATAAAATGAAGGATGAAAAGGTTCAGTTGAATAATGACTCGTTTGTCTACCTGAGAGGAGGGCAGCAGTTGACCAGCGCTATGGTCCTGGACACATATCCGTCCCCTCGATCTCCAAATTCTGCCTGAGTCTCATGAAACATCTCCGCCCTCCTATGGAAACTGGGCACACGGGTTTTATGAGAACCTACTGAACGCTAATACAATGTGTAAATGAACAATCCTGCCCTGTAAAAACACTGTGGCTTGCTTATTCGGTTCAAACCCCACTTCATTTTGCTAAATGTTTCCCTGATTTTAAGGCCTCTCTTATAGAATTTACTCACTTGTAGAGAAAGTCAGCCAGTCCAATGAGACTACAGCGAGCCACTCGAGCCCCTAGAAACTGGTTCACAGCTGTAGATCTGTCCAAGTCCACCTTCAGCCTCTGGAAATGTGAAATACATGGGATATAAGACAGCTGTATCTTAGGCTAAAATAAATGTACTAAAATCATAAAAGAAAGTGTCGAAAAAGGTTTTTCACAGTGAAAATGACATGTGACAATGTACCTGGATGACTGCGCGAGCTAGGTGGGACTGATACTCCTCTATGTGCAGAGTCTGGGCCCATCGCCGCTCCTCTTCATCCAGAACCTGAATCAGCTCTATTGTCACCTTCTCCTGAATATCACAGCAAAGAGTGAAAATGTGTCTGCTCTCCAGATTTTCTAAGGAACAGCCCTGCAAAAATAAGTGTTCTCACCCTGACGATACTGATGCAGTCTTGTTCCAGCCTGTCCACTGTGTCTTGGGGCAGAATTGGTTCCAGTGGAGCGTAGCTGATGGCTGTGGTTGTGCCAATGGTTCCTAGGACATCCCTGGTAGAAAATTACAAATCATTACTAAAGAGGTTCACTTTCAGGTTTGAAATACAAGTTTGATAGATCACTACTGAATGGGAGCATCCGGGATCACTGTCTACTAAGATGCCCTACCTGTTGTAGATGTTGTAGAACCAGTCCAGTAGTGAGTAGACATCTGTGATCTGCAGTGGGCCGATGGTAATGGACCGAAGACGTTTGGCCACGGCTCGATGGTAACTTTCCACATACACCTGGAAGGCGGCAAACTCCTCTGGGTAAATGGAAACAGCATTTCTCCTCGCTGCATCCAGGTCATCCACCATTCGACTCCTCAGGCGCTCGAGGTATGAGGCCAGCTGGCCCGCCTGAGTGTCCACCTGATGTGGCAGGCTCCAGTCTGCGGCCTCCGCCACAGCCTGCCTCCACTTCATCTTCAGTCGCCGGGGACGATGGCTGGGCTGGATCTGGGGGCACTCTCGCTCTGGCTTAGTCTCCTCTCGCAGGGCCCAGGCAGCATCAGCATGTTCCTCCTGTTGGATCACCAGCACCACCAGCCCAAGGTTGGGACCAGCACTGGGCTGGCGGAGGGACTCCCGCACTACGTCCCACATCTCCCTCTGCAGGGCCTCATACAGGAGCTCCACGTCCTTAGCCTTCCGCCGGCCTGAGTCCAGTGTTGCATTGGAGCTGAGGGAGTCATCTAAAAATGAGGATGATAAGGGGATCGTGCCCGGAGGGGTGATGGGACAAAGAGTAGGCGTGAGGGTGGGAGTAGGTGTGGTCGGCAGAAGAGACAGCAGCTCACACTCTCGCTCCAGCTCCTGAATGTGTGTGTCGGCCAAAAGAAGGTCCCTGTGGTTCACCAACTGTAGAATCTCCAGCACTGCGGGGAGCAAGGAGAGAACATTTACTTACAACAAAACGGAGGGTTGACCAACAAAAAAGGAAAGGGAGGATCTGCTTTTGTGCTTATTTATTATTTATGGAGTAGTTGTGCGTGTGCCTGGCTGACACACTGGGTTTTTGTTGCTCATCCTGCACATTCTTCTATTCCCAGTGAGGTTCCCTGTGGAGTCTGTGAACAGTAGCTTGGTTGAACTTCTATCTAGAGGAACCTGGGGTAAGCAGAAGTGCAGTCATTTCCTGATTTTACAGTCTTGTGATGATTGAACCCAGTAACTCAGTGATCTGGGGACCTGTCAGCCTCCTCTGAGAGTTGTCAAGGACTGGGAGTAAGTACTGCTGAAGCTTTATCATGAAGAGAAGTTGACTTTTAATGTAAACATATTTGATCAGGACCTGGACCTTTATACACCTGGTGTTTCCCTGATTGTTACCTGAGAGGGGCTCTCTGGTTTTGACCACCGGCTCCTCCACCTCCGTTTCCTCCTCAGCCTCTTGGGACGCCTTGTCTGACATGGATTCCCTCTTCAGCTTGCCCAGACTGACCATCCTGAGGAAGGAGGGCCGCCGGGAAGCCTCCGCCTCACAGACTGCGCTCAGGTTTCCGCAGGGCAGGCTTTCTCTGCGCTCCTCCTTACGTCGACCTGTAAAGCTGCACAGTATCCACAGCCACAACGAAGAACATGAAGGTCTGCCGCCAAAAAGGACTTTGAGTGAAATATCAGACTGCGTGATTTGTATATAAAGCAATGTACAAATAGGAATTGCAATTAAATGACTTGAGGTTTGCACTGTACTGTATGGCCTAATAGTAGCTATGTTGGGAATGCCACATATTCGCACATCTGTTAAACTGTGCTGCTGTAAGCGCTGACTGCCTCAGTTAAAAATAGACCCATTCAATAAGCACAAGTCTGCAGCATGTCACTGAAAAACAAAAGAGGTGCCGTAGATCAACAAGCTGCTATGTTACATAACTCCTCAGTAAGAACACTATATGCTATTCTATCACTGACCAGCAACACTAAGAGTTTTGCAGCATTTTGGATGGCTCCTTTTGATTTAATTGGATTTCTGTTGATGTTATGGGGATTTTATTTGATGGTTATTTCTTTTAAATATTCTCTTGCTGCTGATTCCTTAAAATGTACATAGGGAAGATTTGTTTTAATATTTATTGCAAGCTTTTTCCACCATTTTATTTTACTTCATCAGATGAGCCCTTACGAAAGGCTTTCAGCACCATGCTTCTATGAAAATGTAAAAATCCATGAGTCCCCATGATTTTTCCTTTTTAATCTATAAAAAACATGCAGATGTTAATGTTCTTACAGTATGTACTGCACAGTAAAACTACCTTAATCAAAGATATACTTTTGAAGATTGTCACTTTTTCTGTGTGCCCTTCACAAGAATGTCATCCACAACTGCACAACCTTTAACTCTTTATATCAGAAATCCAAATTCTTCACAATTTAATAACACACAACATCTTAAACCTCCTAAGAACTCTTCTTCCTCCCCACCCCTCCTCACCGGAGCAGGGTCATAATTCCTTCGGAGCTACTGCGCAGTCCTTTCTTTTTCTCCCTCTCTGGTGGGAGAGTGTTTGAGTCTCCAGCGGTATAGTGGGGAGAGTTGTTTCCCCATACATTGCGTCCCGATATGCGGAGCCCCTTCCCCAGCTTTCCAAGGGTTTTGAGGGGCGACACTCCACAGATCCGCTCCAGGGTCCCCCTGAGGGGCCTCCCTTTAGGATTCCCTGCCCCGTGCTTCTCTGCGTTCACCTCGTTTTCCTCCTCTTCTCCATCACGGGAGGACCGGAGGTGGAGGTTACCCCTGACCTCCCCCATGATGAGACCCATGTCACCTCCATTTCTCTCGTCCTCGTCCAGGTCCACATCCTCAAAGGGGTTCAGGTTCTTGTTGAGATCCTTCAGGTCGTTCAGCTCCTTCAGATCATTGAGGTCGTTTAAGTCCCTGAGGTCCAAGTCAAGCCGGGGAAGGATCAGTTCAGTGTTCACCCTGGGGAACTCGTGGCAGCTCTTGGACCTTCCTGGAAGTTTCTTCAGAATGGGCATGGTTGCACTTGAGATTTCAACAAACTGCACAACAAGGACAATGTCAGATTTAGACAAAAGGTTCAACCAAACAACCGTTAAAAATATATAAAATATATGAGCATCTGATAGATAGAGCAACTGATAGATAGAGCAACTGTAGAATTTATTGTTATTTTTTCTGATTTCTATCTCTTTAGCAGCACGATCTGGACATTTCACCGTGAAACTGAGACAAAATAATATGGTTCCTTGATTGAGATGTACTGATTCTGTCCAGGATGGTTTGTTTTTCTTCCTCTTGCTAATTTGGGGATTCTGTGTTAGATTTTAAATATTATATAATTTTTCTTACTGAGCCCAATTTAAAGAGGGATTTTGTTTTCCAGATTTTGTCAGAATTCTAAACTAACTTCTGTTGTTTAGTCAGAAAGGACAGCCAAATAACATAGATTTTGTCTAGATATAATGCCAGCTGTATCTCAAGAGGATTCCTGGTTATAGGAAGGTTAAGCAATAACTAAAAAGTTGAATCAGTCATTATTTTGCAATTACTAAGATGCCAAAATATTCCTTGTTGGAAAGTTGATTTCTGAATCGCAGTGGCACCTGCCATACCACTTAGATGTTTTCAGTATAATGAAATGATGCCGTGTTCTGACTGGCTTAAGTTACGGAACTGTAACATTGGGTTTACTCTCTCACGTACAGTATCAAGAACTAGATCTGTGTTGTTGAGTTGAACGTAAAGGATAATTGAAACCGTTTTTTGCTTGCTGTAACTTCCAGTATATAGTGCATATATAAAATGCATTGCTGCATTATTACAGCTTTGCAAAGAGATCTCTTCACTGCTTCACTGTACATATGGGCATGTGAGAACTGTTTTAAGATAGACGTGAAAACTACGAACCTGTCCTCTAACATTGCTGTTAGACATTTGTAATCGTAGTCATTACATAAATGTTTAAAAAAAACCTATAGCTGTATATTATCCAAAGATCAATTCTACTGTAGTTTTACTTTTAAACATGTTCAATCTCAAACAAAAGTCATAGAATATATCCCAATACATTTATTTTTGAAATAATCTGATCAGATGCAAACGTTAAAATATTATGGGTGTATATGTCTATGGGTGTTAATAATTGGATTTAAATCACTTTAGTGCCTTAGAACATCTGGGGGCATCTTGACAGTGAAAAATATACCATATTACATATTTTTTGTACAGCAAATACTATGAATTAATGGCCACCTTTCTGATATGCTAATTTGCACAAAGCACATGCACTTTCTCTGTCCACAGCAGGGATGTGTTCTTCTCTCAGCACTGTAGTTCTACCTGCACACCTGGAAGCTTCCTTGTTTGATCACAGTCCTCCGCTGCTGCCCACTGAGCAGCTCCAGTCTACATAGTGGTCTGGTTTTTAGTTGGACTTGGATTCTGTTGTAACAAGCTGCCCTCTAGACTGAAAGCATGGAGACAGTTAATGTCGTGGTATTTAAATGATTTAGTCACCGTTTGGAGAGGTAGCAATATATCCATCTAAATGGAAGAGACAAATATTGTATGAAAATGATTATCATCTGTACAGTTTTACAATAGTTTTCATAAAAGATTAATCTAATCTTTTCTTTTCTTTTCATGCTTTCTTCTTTTTTTTTTCAAAAGAATGATATGAAGCAGACCTCAGACCTCTAGGTTTAGAGTCTATGTCCATATATTTCTTGTTTGAATAGTTTGGTGACAGTTCAACTCTCTGCTTGTTCAAAATCCTCAGGTTTGTGTTTAGTAGCTATAAGACTAGACTTCAGCAGTGGTGCATTATATTTTCAAAACGATCAGACATGCATTTATGAGATGTAACAATGGGATCTTCAACATTAAACAGTGCTGTATACGTGTAAATAAAACATATACTGCTGTGGCATGCATGTGTAATCTTTAATTAGATTTTTTCTATATATGAACATGGTTTTCAAACATTGTGTGTGATGCTGAAACTATTTCATAACTCCTCTTTTTACTGTTTATCTGTTTATCTGATGTCTTAGAAGACTGGAGGACAGGAAGGAAACTTGCAAATGGATGTAAAGGGGTTTACTGCCCATCTAAAGCAAAACATTTTCTTGACAGAACAATAGGTGAAATGAAGAGAGCAGACATCATTAAGAGGTCGTCATCATTATAAAACAGCTTAAAAAATTCAGCCCTCATTTAACACATTTTCCTAATTCTGTCGCTGACCATATGTGCTTCAAACCTTCAAACTTCAAGAACACAACAAATCTCAGACCAATTTATATAAAAAAAATTTAAAAAATTTAAAGAACAACAACTCTATAGAGAAACATGATCATCTTAACTTTGCTATTGATCATCAGTGAAACAGCAGGCATGAATGAACAAACCAGTGCTCTCCACGGACCCAAATGAAAATTACAGCATCAGAATCCACGCTGTGTGTAAAAGCAGAGAATCAGGCTTACCTGGTGAGACTGCCTCGCAGTGTTTCAGTACGATGTCATCCTGGAGTGTGCTGGCTGTGCGGGCTGCCAGGCTGTGGAGTGTGTGCGTGTGTGTGTGAGAGTGATGAGTGTGAGAGCGTGTCCGAAAGTACTCGGTGACTCAAGAGAGCAATGTGGCTGCCTGTGGTTTCCTGGCGGCCTCTATTGTGGTGGAAGGTGATATGTTTTCCTGAGGAAAGGCCCGTCCCGTCCTCCCCCTCCTCCACGCCACTGACCCCCACACCCCCACCCCCCACAACCACTGTCCCTCACCCCCACCTACACACCCGCACCCTGGGGACCCTTCTAATTACACTAATTGCATTAGCTGTACAGTGAAGGAGGATAGAGTCGGACAGAGCATTCCCCTGCAGTGGTGTGTGTTTCTATCAGCTCTACACATCCTGTCTATGTGTTTGCATGCATGTGAGCGTGCATCATGCCCTTACGGATTTCTGTTAGAAGTTGAAAATGACATATGAGGATGATTCAGTGTCCATGGCCTTGACTCCAAATTCCCATTCACATACCATCAGCAATGTATTTTTCCTCAGCGGAAGACTTTAAGTGGACTGACCTGAGATGAAATGACAATCAGGACTGGTGGTGTTGCTTGGCTATATTGTCTTTGCCGTACTGCAGGGCTTTCAAGGTCACAGGAGCCACGGCAGGGCGCTAACGTCACCCGAAGAACTGAACGATAAGATAAAACAGCTGAAACATATATGAGAGCAGTGTGTGTGTGTGTGTGTGTGTCTACAAATGGCTCGGAGTTGTGTTGCACATGTTTAACCAAGCAAGGAAACATGTCAACAAGGTAACAAAGTCTCTGATTTAAACATCACCCAAGCCTTCCTGTATTCACTGTGGCTCCCCCCTGCCACCTAGTGTACAGCCTGGTTTAGCACAACTGACCATTCAGACATGGCCACGATGGAGTGATCAGACTTGCACCAACTGTGTTGTGTGTCTTTCAATCATTGGGCTCCTGTAAATTCCTCCGTTCTCAGCTCACCCCGTCCTGCAGCCAGACAAACCTGTAGTCCAGCTATAAAGGTATGTGAGGCTGCATTCCTGCATGCTGTAACAACAGTTACCAGCTTATAAGGTTCACTTACAACCTAAGTAATGTTCTGGTCTTAACTGATTCAATATTATTATGTCATTTTGTCCTGTCTCTGAGAATGAGTATTATGCATAAATGTTCCTAGGAGAGCATCTGCACACTTTCCATATTTTGGTTGATAAATTGGTTAAAGATACAAAGCCTGTCAAACACCTTCACACCATGAAAAAGTTGATGACCTGATGGATTCAGCATGAACACACAGTCGAATGCTGACATAAATCAGTGCGATTCTTCCAGTGTTCACATTAAAGAACAGATTAGGACTGTGGTCACTTCCACTGGAGGCACGTCAGAAGGGGATCTCATCGTGGCCAGTATGAACAGGAAGAGTGAATACAGCGAGGAAAACCTGTTCAACGTACAAATAGGCATGGGAGCACTGTTTTAAGACAGATTTGAACAATTGTGAACCTTTCCTTTAACAATTTAATAATTCTATGAGCTATAATTCAGGTCATTTTGAAGCACAGCCTTCCAGTCTTTTGTAATGATGCATTTCAAGGACAAATTATTTCAAAATTAAGGCTGGTTCTCCTTAATAAGATGGCAAAAATCCTATTATTCCATCAGGATGAGACTTTACCAGATAACTATAGACCCAAATACAATATTTTTTGTGTAATTACTTTTTATTTTTTATCATTAAACTATATAAATTAAGCAGTTCTGATAATCCATGTATTGTCAGTTCCTCCTGGCATGGAAAAAACACATTACATGCTAAAGCGTGATATAGTACATAACACATGCGCACAACCACACACACACACACACACACACATATAATGAAAGAAGTAGTTTTATTAGCAATTCCTGCAAAGGACTGGTGTCTCAATGCAGAATAGACATTTAGTAAACGTACTGACAAAACTGAAAACGTACTAAGAATACATTTCAACGACAGGAGGCATGAATGACAGTGAAATATTGAAAAGCTACAGTGAGTAAGCAATGCAACAGGATTATTTACAGTGTTACATCATGCTGCTACATTGACTCTACCTCCATTTCCTGCAATCATGACAATAAATAAGACTCATGACCATCATAACTGAACATATGTTAAATAAGTCACATGTTTGCATCTAATGTAGCAGTGCTATCTAAGACGTGCACATGTGGAACATACTGTAAGTGCGTCACAGTGCAGTTGAGTGTTAAACTCTGACAGTGACATTTTCAATTTAAAATCCACTTTCGGATAATCAGTGCCAATCATCTACTTTCAGATACTTCATCTGTTAGTGGCAGAATCTATTGAATCCAACCACATAGACGGAGAGCGTGATTATAATACTAAATGCCAGATGTTGACAATGTTCTCCAGTCGAGTGAAACTAAGGGTCAGCTGTTTTGGTGCTGCAGATTAAAGGTCTTCTGGGGAAACTGTGAGAGGAAAACTACATATTTCTGTGATGCCTTTCTCCCCGTTTGATTACTAACTATTTGTGCTAAATGGCATCTGGAGAGTGAAGCCCTTGCTCTTAGAAAAGCCATAGAGTCGAATGTTTATTTCTATTCCATGACCATCCATGAGATATGTCTATATAAGTGGTTAAAGGAATAGTTCTACATTTTCAAAAATGTGCTTATTTGCCGTCTTGCAGAGAGTTAGCTAAGAAGATTCATACCACTCTCATAGCTATACATATCCATTAAATAAAAGACTACAACCAGCAGCTGGTTAGCTTAGCTTAGCATAAATACTGGAAACAGTAGGTAAACAGCTAGCCAGGTGCCTTCCAGCTCCTCTAAAACTCACTAAGTAACTTGTTACATCTTGTTTAATTCGTAGAAAAGCCTGAAGTGTAAAAATGACATGTTGTGGTTTTATGGCGGGCTACGTGCCGACTATTTCTTGGCGAAGAGCAGTGACTTCCTGGAGTCTTATCGTCACTGTGAGGTTGCCGGGCAACCAGCAGGGACTCCACAAGATGTAACGTGTTAATTAGTGAACTTCAGAGGCGCTGGTAGGTGGATGTTGTATCTTTGGACAGAGCTGGGCTCGCCGTTTTCCAGTGTTTCCTGTCTTCATCCTAAACTAGGCAAATGGCCTCCTGGCTCATCTAACCCTCGGCAAAAAAGCATATTTCCCAGAAACCTTCCATGAGCTTTGCTTTGCGCAGTCCAACTGAATAGACATTGTTATCGTGTCATGACAGTGGGTGTGCGTGAGAGTCTTGGTTGAGGGGGTCATCAGAGGTTCTGGTTTTGGCCTGGGGCGTGGTGGAGGTGGTGTTGTTGCTGTGGGCTGTTAAAGTGGTAGGGCTCGTGGCGGTAGTGGCTGTGGCAGATGACCGGATGCTCGACGCCTTCGCTCTGCAGCTCGTCCTGCTTGTGAACTCCCTCCAGTTTCACCACCAGCTCTCCGATGAAGGTCTGAGGAGAACGGCGCCCAGTGTAGGTGCCACATGAAGCAGAGATGAAACAGATTTTACGTTTAAGCAAGTAAATGTTCCAGTAGGTCTTTTACATTTGTCAGTACAACCACAATCTGTTGTTTGACAAAGTAAGTTTCTGTCACCTATGTATATTTCCAATGTGATTCATGATTCCATCCATCCATTGCAGCCCATCCCAGCAGACACTGGTCCACAGGTGGGGTACACCCTGGATCACAGGGCTGACTCGTGATTCCCAACAGCTTATCAAATATTCACATTGAACTTGAAGTTTAGCAGATATGTAGACATATTTCATATTTTTTATCATTGTCAGCAAATTCCATCAAAAGACCGAAACCAACAAATAGTTGATCCTACCAATAACATGCAAAAGCTAATATATCTTCTTCCTCTGAGCCAGAGAGCCCAGTGAGCCACTCTGTTGCACTGGGTGACATCGTTAGGGAAGATGGAAGCACTGCGAGACGGAATAACACATTGTTGGTTTTGGTCTTTTCATGGGATTTTTTGACAAAAATATAAGACATCACAAACCTCTTCCTTTGACCTCTAGCTGTTATGGGTAATGATGCCTTCTTCTTTGTGCTCATTTCTCTGCTACACTAATTACATTCAAACGCATCTGCAAATTACCCTCTTCAGTGCTAGCTTTAATTGATAAATTGTTGGTAATTAACTAAGACAGTTTACATTATCTGTGTTTACGTGGACCCTAATATTTCACTAATAATGGGAATAATAGCCCAATAAGAATGAAAATGCCTCATGTCACCACCTCAACCATTTTCAGTCTGGTTGGAGGGGTGGTGTAAACCAACGATATAACCTGCTGGAAACCATGGAAACGTTTCATCTGATCATTTCTCTCTGATTGGAATAAATATATTCTTTCTTTCTCATGTGACGTGAACGACTTTCCAGGAGGGACTGATACATAGCGGCAGCGAAACCAAACTGTTCTGTGGCTGATACAATTTAAAAGATACAAGGATTGTTGAACACTTAGATGGCGTAGCCGGACAAAAACCCACTACATATGTTATATTTCCAGCAGATTAGACGCTTCACGGCGGGCAGAACCACCGTGTGCTTGTCAAAGGAGTTCTATTCTGATTAAAAGTAAACGCACATCTTATCGGACCACTTTGTTCAGCGTCCATGTAAACAGTTCAGTCGTAACTGCAGCTAGCTTAGCCCTGTAAAATACACGTGGCACATACACTCACAGACATGGCAGATACGGTAGATTGCCACTTTGTGAGAGGCGATAACCAGATTTTAGCATGAAGAATGGAAGGTATGGTTAAGATGGGTTTCAAAACATGTTTAGCTGGTATAATAAATCTATAGTATACACACAATATGGGCAATACGTGAACGCCGAACTTTGGGACACTAAGCACAAGGAGGACATATTTAGAAAGAAATGAAGAGCCATAAAAACATTTAAAGGATGCCATCACAGTAAAAAGCCTATTAGCTGGATAACAATCTGCCATTTTGTTCCAAGACCAATCCGCGCAGGCCTTATCCGAACATTAAACAGCAACTAGGAGCGAAGTAGAAGCAGCAGTAAGAGGAAAAAAATGTAGCGTTTAGTCGTTTCCTGCCCCTTTAGGTTGCGTGTTTTGAGTGTTCGTATGTCCATAGATGGAAAAGGGCAGCAGGGTCCCAGGAGGATGAGCCAAAGGCCACCAAGCAGGGCGTTCCCAAGACTGCCTGCTGTTCTGTGCTGCGGTGCAAAAGTGTTGCTTTTAGTGTCACAATACGTCAGTTAAAACGCAAACAAAATAAAAGTGTGTGATCTGAGTGCACGTGCCAGACAACAACACACTCACATCTTCTACTGTTTACTGTGTATAACGTGGAGGCTGAGCTGTGGCCCGATACGGTGCGTTAAGGCAACAGTACAAGAGCCAGCAGCCTCAATGCTGACTGTAGGCGTGTGTTTTCTTTTTCCTTTTATAGACATTAATCAGCAGCAGTGAAGTTAATTCTAGTCTTGGCTGTTCGTTCTGAGACTATTTCACAATTAATAAAGATCTGTGGGAAGCGGAGAGCTGCTGCGTCAAAATCTCACACAAGCGTTGGCAGTTCCAGATAACCAGCTCCCTGGAATCTGTTTTCTTTGAGTCTGTTTGTGTGTTTAGGTACAAACTCGGGCAGCAGGATGCGATATGTTTAGACCAGTTTAGATGCATGCAGCTCTTAAAGGACAGGCTCACGATTTATCAAGTCTTTCTGAAAACAATACTCACACGCCCGTAGTCGTGTGTATGTGACACAGTTTGCTTGCTGTAATCCTCCATTTCATACGGGCTATTAGGCAGAAACACAATCCAAAGTTCATCTGATGCTAAAATAAGTCTTCGTAAAGCACTTTGAGATAGACGATGTGAAGTGAGTATCTTCTGAGGTTCCATTCTTTGCGTATGATGAACCGTCCTTTCTGTGCGTCACTGCAACACGGAAACTGTTCTAAAAAGATTTTAATTTTGGGAGATGTGTCTAACTCTGACTGCTAAATCCTCGTATTAACTTCAGATAAACTTATGTTTATCTTATATTCTTGCAGAGAACGACAACTTTGGATTTTGTGACCATTACCACTGGAAGCGTGTTACGGTCAGTTCAGCCCAACGATTCGCGATGACACAAAAACTTCGTGTTAGAACGTTGCAGCGGTGTGACGCGGTGCGTCGCCTGCGACTCAGCTCGTCAGGTCGCCAGTGGCTGGTTTTAGATCGTGAGGCATGTCACCTATTTCAGCAGCCAATCAGCTTGTAGAGAAGTCAGCTGGTCGCCCCGACCCTCTTGTTTTTTTATGTTTCGCCGTTTATCAACACTAGAAATGCAACTGCAGCAACTAACTCACTCTCACTATACTGATTTGTGTTTTAATACGCTACAAATTATGTCCAGCTACATAAAAAGCCAGATTGGAAGTACAGAAAATCATTGCTATGGAAACAAGACACGTCTCATCTTGCAGACCGGCACATTGCAGGTAGTTTCGACTCGTCGCGTTTCTTTGGTCTGAACTGGGCGTTAGGAAGGGATGTTTTAATGTCACATCAACAGGAGGAATGATTACAGGAACCTGTTTCACTGGACACGTGGACACACAAGCATCTAATAGTCTAATAGTCCGAGTAAGAAAAGCCTCAGCTACACTGACCCGGCCTGCCTTTTTGCCTGCGTTTGCATCTCTGACCAGACCATGGCAAGGCCGATGTTTGAATCCAGAAAGAAACTCATTGTTTCGGGATTAGAATGGAAAGGAAGAAGCAAGCGAGCACAGAAAGCCATTGTTGAGGCATGTGGTGCGACTGCTGGACGAGGTTTCAAACGTGAAGCTTGGGTTTGGCCGCACGTGACCCGTGCGTCCATGCAAGCAGGCACATTTGCATTATGCAACGTGCGGCTCGTCATGACTACTTTTGGGCTGGGAATGTGATTCCAAAGTTAAAAACGTACCTCTGTGTTGTTACTGCACTTTCGAAGAAGCTCCTGTTAAAACAAAGGCATTCTGTTACCAGCCACATAATCATTTCAATATTCTACCATAAACAAAACTCTCTCTTCTTCATTGTCACATTAATGACAATAAATACTGTGCAATGATATCTCCCTAACATGTCTGCATGAGTCTGTCCGGCATGAGCTCAATGGTTGTGATTGGTGACAAAATCTTAAACAACGCTGTGTAATTTAAAAAACCCCCTACGGTCCGCGAGCAGCACTGCCTCACACAGCATGACCGAAGAGCTCGCGCTGGTCACGTTACCTGTAACCTTTTGACTCGCTCCTCGTCGCCAGGCAGGTCAATCAAGTCGTCAATGTTCACCTCTTCTGGCATATCAGCTTCCTGAAGTAAACACATAACCTCAATGAGTCACCGGAGATACTTTGAACACACGTTTATCACCTGGTTCAACCTCTTGCTCTTCCCCATAAATCCCCCAAGTCATCAAATATGCCCCATACACTTTTGGCCATATGGGCGGTCTTATTCCAAATCTGCACTGAGGTTTGCAGTGTAGCAACTGCAATATTCAAACCCGCAGGGTTATTCCTATAGCTGCATCGTACATGTTTCCCTGTGAGTCAGCCTAACGTGTAAGATAAGAGATAAGATCATCCTTTGTTAGTCCCTCAGTGGGGAAAGTGCTACAGCAGCAAAACAGAGCAACAACTACCAGATAAGTATAGCATGCAAAAGAAAAATAGAAGGTAAAAGATACGTGTAAATATATCTGGTATTGGTTGAAAGGTTTAGATCTCAACCGATTCTGCATATTTAAAGGAATAGTCCAAACATTAATTGATATGATTCATTCATTTGAGCCATTAATATAAAAAGACTACGTACATTTACAAACACAGTACAGTCACACTTACTTACATCAGCACCCTCACAATGCTAGCACGTTGATGTTTAGCATGCCCACCATACTGCAGCGGAGGCTGATGGGATGTCATTAGTTCTGCAGGTATTAGGTCATAAATGGTAGGTCTGGGGGTCAAATTCTCTTTGATTACAATTCTCTGGGGACCATGAATGTGTGTACCAAACTTCACCGCAATCCATCAAATAAATGTCAAAATATTTTTAAATTTTCAAAATAGCAAAAGTCATGGCAACCCAACAAATAGTTGACAACATAACTCACTCTGCAGCCCAAATGTTCTCGGTGGCGCTAGAGGAAAAGCCATGAGGGTTCCTCATCTGGGGACTGTGAATGTTTGTACAGACTCCCTGGTAATCCATCCGAGTCCTCAGTCTGGACCACAGACACTGCCATCCCCAGAGCAGAGCAACTACATGCCTAAAAATCTTAGCGCAGCTTTAAAAGACACATAGACCGTCATTGTTGTGTTTAGCGTCTAGTGGCTGAATAGTAACAAAAAGCCTGACAGAGACTCGTTCTGTCGAACAAACAGCCATTGTACCGTCCCACCCACTGACAGCTTCAACTCCACAGTCCACCAGCTTCCCCTGTACTCACTCAAACACACAGACATGTGCCCTAATCCAATCTTTTCTATGTTTCTGTGTGTGACATAACTTGGTTCAGCTAAATTAAACTCGACTTAGTAGCTGCGATGGCATTTGAATCATATTCACAATTTCCAAAAGGACCATTTGCTCCTTGGATATTACATAAAGTAATGTTTTGGATAGCAGCTTCCCGTGAATGTGCCATTGGCTTGTGGCAAACGCCCTCCGTCACGCTGCGATTGGCCCTTCTGCTGTACAGAGCTGCCTTATCGTTGCCATGACCTGAACTCCACTTTCTTATAAATGACCGTTCTTGGTTTTCACAGCACGACCCTGCACTCCTCTCCCTCGCCTCCTCCTGGGACCTCCAACGGCACTTCCCCTCTTCCCTCTTCTTGTCGTTCACCCTTCCCTCAGTTGCACGCTGCCCATGTAAGGCAGAAAGCTCCCAGGCGGATACAGATCTCTGTGCAGGGCCTCACAGCTGCAGGATGCTTGGCCTTGTAAGGACAACGCGGCTGCCACACCTCTGCTCTCATAGGCCTGCAGCTGATCACGGTGTTTTATTTAAATGTAATCACTTTAATTAGTGCGAATGCTGTGCAGCAACAAAATTACAACTACATTTCAAATAGTAGACATCATTCACACATTGGTATTATTCAACATTCAAGTCAGCTATCCAGCTTGGCGTCAGTCTTTCAACAAACTTTAATTTTTTTTATGTTATTTTTATTCTATTTTCCACAATTTCTACTTTATACTTGTGTTATCTTCAACAATTAACTACAGTATTTCAGCTTATTTCAGCTGTTAGCTTCTTCTTCCAGCTGATACATTTCAGCTTCTAATTCTGGCTATTCATTTCACATTTCAGATTTGTGCATTTTCTGCAGTTTTTTTACACAGCTATCCAGTTCAGCATCAGCCTTTCAACAAACTTCCACAATTTCTACGTAACATATTGTGCTTTAACAAATCATTAAAATATCACAGTTTAGCTTTCAGCTTATTTGTATTTCAGCATTTCAGATTTGTGCATTTTCTGCAATTGTTTTGCAATTTTCATTTTAACATTGCACTTCATTCATACATTTTCAGTATTATTCAACATTCAAGCCAGCTATCCAGTTTAGCGTCAGCCGTTCAACAATTCATATCGTGCTTTCTTTAACAATTAAAATATCACAGTTTAGCTTTCAGCTTTTTTGTATTTCAGCTATTTGCTTCTTCTTCCATGTTACATTTCAGCCAGTTCATTTCACAGTTCTGCCTTTTCTGCAGTGTTTTGCACACCTTTCCAGTTTAGAGCAAGCTTTTCGACAAATATTAAAACATTCCACATGATTCGTACATTTTCGGGTTTATTCAACAGTCAAGCAGCTGTCCAGTTCAGCGATCAGCCTTTCTGCAGTTTGTCTAGTAGTTCTTATAATCAGCGTGCTGCCAACGGACCCACGTTTGACTGTTGTCTTTAAACCGTCTGTATCACGTGTTGTAGGTTCTTGTCTCATTAGATACCAGCAGCACCTGATCGCATCCACCCACCTGGCCCGAGTACAGCCGGTCCAGACCGTCGTCGATCCACTTCTCCACGTCCAGCCGCTTCTGCAGCTCCTTCCGGTTGTACTTGACGGTGACGCGGGCATGTCTCCTCGGGATGTGGCCCCCCTGCTGCAGAGACAAGTCCCCATCAGATGAGGGGACGTCGTCGTTTTCCTCGAGCGTCGTCCCGGTCCGGTCAGCTGCCATGTCTGGACTGGTCTGATCTGATCTGGTCTGATCTGGTCTGGTCTGATCTGGTCTGGACTGATGTGACTGGTTTCCCGTGTTGCTCGCGCGGCGGTGGGAGGCGTCAGGCGGCTGTGCAGAAGTATTTCCTCCTCCTGGGATGTTTCCATGCAGAGTATCATCTATACAAACACTGTAAACCACGTCCTGCATCAGGCCTGCACCTCTTTAACTCTACAGGCTCTGGATTATCTGCTGCCATCGAAGGGCAGAAACCTTAGAAAACCTTATTACCAAGTTACAAAACTGCAACGTGCGTAAAGATGCAAGAAAATAAATCATTTCAAAAAGCCAAAAAGCTGAAGGCTTGGGCCTGTTGTTGTCTTATTATTCTACTATTATTATTATTATTATTATTATCCATCCGTATCCAGGAATGCTGCCAGCCGTCCTGACCAACAGACAGACGTCAGCCCAAATGCTCTACACGTCACATGAACGTCTCGTACAGCCTTTAACCCGCTGCTCCACAGAATGTTGTGTCTGCTGATGGCAAACGCTTCTCTGAGAGCAGGATGTATTTACTTTGATCAGACATTCCTGTATGTTGTCCATGAGGTGGCTGTCTTTCTCATGACTGTTTTCCCAATCGTTCCCAGTCTGTGTCAGATCCAACTCATCAGCAAGTTCCATAAAGTCACACAGGCCTTCGCTGAAGAGGTTTGGACAGCAGCACTCGGTCCTCTGACGGCCAGGACACACAAAGTCATGTGCAAAACAACTGCTGAAGTCTTTGGCTGTATGTTTTTGCTGGATATGAATCATTAAGTCTCCTTTATGGGAGTGCAAGTGTCCCATAACAACAGGCCTCTTTCATTGGATTCTTAACATTTGACGGAGATCTTATAACTTATAACAAATACAAGATCTATTAAAGATAAAACGGTGGTCGCTCTAAACGCTCCAAAGTCCTTTCCTGCTGGCCGTGTTAGGATTTGAAGCTTGTGTTTTACATTTTACTGGGAGTTGTGCAGTGTCTCAGCCAGTCAGCGCTGTGCCACAAAGAGGTCCACACACATTCTACAGAACCAGCTCGTCACAATCTCACATTATAATGCCGAATTTAAATGAAAGTTTGTGGAAGTCCGCGTGTTGTGACCTGGCTCAACAGACAGGAGACCGGCCACGATAATGTTTTAACAAAAGGATATTGTATTAAACCAAGTTAAAGTGCCACTTAAGGGTGATTACGGAGGTGAGGTGTGAACGCCAGCGGGCATGAGTGAACACACCTCAGGCTCCACCAACCATCCACCTGCAGAGAGCAGAGACAGGTGAGCAGGCGTCATCACACAGTGCAAACTCACCTGCAGCTCAGATGACTCATTGTTTGAGTCCGTTTTAACCCTTCAATGTCCTCACTAAGAAGACAGCTATTTCTCTGTGCAACTTGGACTTCTTTATAGAGCCCAGGTTTTTTTTAACGTAGGCGTCTAACGTTTATTATTGTAGCATCACTACCTTATAATACAAAGTACTGGCACTTATTTCAGCATATATATATATATATATATATATATATATATATATATATAATGCTGTATGGTATCATAACGACTGAATGATCAAATGTTTTTTTATTTCACAGCAAATAGTCCATTTTAATTACATCATCTTAGCTACACTACTTTATCATAAAGCGTCAAACAAACCATTTTGTAGGGACATGTTTTGGATTAAATGATTAACCAATTAACTGACAAAACGATGGGCAGATGAATCAATAATTAAAATAAAGACTAGCTGCAGACCTAAACTCATTAACATCCATAACACATGTCAGCACCCAGGCTATAGCGTGCAAAATGTGCTGCTTTCCTATAATCTAATCTGAATTTCCCGTCTGCCTTTGAATAAAGACGCAGCGTTCCAGCCCGCAGAACAGACTTATAACCAGAATCGCATTTATTCCACATCAAAACCACAACATGATGAAATTAAATAATATGGATGAAAACACGTAACATAACACAAACTTTGGCATGAACACAAAATGGCACACGCAAGAGCAACGTCATCAGTAGCATATAAACTATATATAATAAATTACAGTAACGGCTGACTTTGTGTGATAAAAGCACATTTTCTTTATGTCCCTGCACTGAATA
This sequence comes from Gadopsis marmoratus, assembly GCA_036023855.1. Classification (NCBI taxonomy): domain Eukaryota; kingdom Metazoa; phylum Chordata; class Actinopteri; order Centrarchiformes; family Percichthyidae; genus Gadopsis; species Gadopsis marmoratus. Next base: position 25,368 of record JAVQJF010011581.1, read on the forward strand.
TCTTTGGGATATTTCACATCCAGGTACAACATCAAGCGTCGGTCTTCATTCAGCATCATATAAATATATCTCTACATCTGTGACAGTCAAAGTGAAGCCATAAACATAAGTTTTCAAATAAATAATTAATATAAAGAATAAAAATGATGGTACTCACAATAAGGAAATAATGACCAAAGGAAGATTGAAAAGCAAAACAAAAAAAAAATCTGTTTAAATTATAAAATGAGACACATTTAAACAAAGTGAACATATTAAAAACAAAAACCCAGTCAAGTTTTTGGGGCAGGTTTTCCAAAGGTGGTCAGAGTACTGTGACTTCCTGTATTTGGTTTGTGTTGTAGGTCCGGTGACAAGTGGATCGTATTATTTGTTTCTTTGGGTCTTAAACATGGAAGAGCTTTGCCCCATATACTTTGTCCAAAAATCTTTGTAAATCATCTTCATCAGAATAGTTCATTTATTAATATTTAGTTCCTTATGCTTACATTTTAATGGTATATCGCCATTGTGACAAATTTGCTCCAGTCTTCACTCTGCATGAAGAGAGAGGAGCAACAAGTGCTAATATTCTTTTACCCCTGTGTGCTCTCTGTTTCATCTCAGCCCTGCCGCAGAGCCCAGCCCGGCCTCATCCCTCCACATAAAGTCCAGACGCTCGCCTCTGGCCGGGCTGCTCTCCACAGGACTGTGCCTGTACCCGGACCTTCCGTCGGGGCAGAGGGACAGGCTGAGGCGGGCCGTGCTGTTGCTGATCTTGAACAGGCCGTTAGGGCCGAGGAAGGCCTCTCTCTCGCTCCCTCCCAGGTTGTTGACTGTCTCCAAGTCATTGTAGACTGCAGTGTCGCTCAGATGCTTCCTGCCCTGCAGTCTCCTCCTCCTCCTCAAAAAGATAATACCCGCCACCAGAACCACGACCAGGAGGGCCAGAAAGCAGGAGATGGTGAGGGTGGCAGAGGAAGGCTGCGAGGTCTGGCGCAGAGCAGGCTTGAAACTGGGCTGGAGTGTGAACTCACAGCTCGGACCCATAAAGCCCTTGGGGCACTGGCATACCGGCCCGGTGAAGTGGGTGAAGCAAGTGCCCCCGTTCTGGCATGGACGGGCGCCACAGGCATCTGAGCGCACGCTGCAGTTCTTGCCGGTGTACCCCAGGGTGCAAGAGCAGGTGTAGTCATTCACACCGTCTTGGCAGGTTCCAGCATTCTGGCAGGGGCTTGAGGCGCAGTCGTCCACGTTGGCCTGGCAGTTGGCTCCAGTGAAGCCTTCCTGACAGCGGCACAAGATGCTCTGGCCGAGGTCCAGACACTCACCGCCTGCAGAAGGGAGAAATACTCAGCATGTTCAGCATCCAAGAGATCAGGGACGACCATTGGTTAAAGAAGCCGTGTTAACCGGATTACATGTAACACTCTCGCTGTAGTAATCCGCTGCACGTGCACTGATGCAGGAGTGTTGATAGTAATACCTGTTCACTAAAACAATTTGCACGTCCACCACAAGATGTCGCCAGAGGGGAGGCCTCTCCTGCCCACTCACCATTCAGACAAGGCCTGTTGCTGCAGCGGTCTAGTTTCTTCTCACAGTTGGAGCCGGTGTAGCTGGGAGGGCAGCGGCAGGTGTAGCCTCCGGTCATCGTCTCCACACAGGTGCCACCGTTAAAGCAGGGACCGTCTGCGCACGTCATGGCAATGATCTCGCAGTTCTTGCCGTAGAATCCCTGTGGGCAGGTGCACGAGTAGTCGTTCTCCAGGTCCTGTGGAGAGAGGAAGGAAAAAACCTTTACGCTAAGGAGGGAAACACGCTTGCGTTAGGAAGTAAGCCTTCCATTTCTTTTGAAGGGTGAGATCAGTGGACACTTTGCAGGTTCAGCAGTCCAGCAGAGGCCGTTTGCCAGCTGTAACCTTTTGCACCACTGTGTTTGCATTAGAAGACACACCCTAGTTTGGTTTTGGAGCAGTTGTTGTGTTTATGCAGACACAAGACGATTAAATTCCCTTTTATTTGTATATTGCACTTCCTTGTCTCCTCACCTTATTTGACTTTATTTGTGACTAAATTTTCCATTTATGTTGGTGTGTAGTTCCTTTTATTGCAGTTTTATCATGCTTTGTTTGTATATAGTAGATACGTGCATATATTTTTTACTGCTCTTGTACTATGACACTTGAATTTTCCTACGTTGGCTCAGTAACATTTATCTTATGTTGTTTCTATCTTAGTGTTAGTGCACCTTTAACAGGCTTAAACCCAAGGCCGGCTCTAGCAAGGGACAAAGGTGGGCAGTGCCCACCCAAACGAACGTCTTGCCCACCCAATCAAAACAAAAAAATTTTTTTATGTCACAGAATGCATACATTTCGGTACTGTTTCGAACTTGTGCTCTGATTGGGTGGGCAGCCTACAGCCCACCTACAAACTTACGGTGGCTTTTCCAGAAGGTTTCTCTCAGTCCGAAGGAGACTAAGAGCCGCTAGCGAAGCTCAGTTTGACCTACATGTTGCATTACATTCATTTACTGGACCAACATCGATTAATATGATCACTTCCTGTGCGATCATCACACAGCAAGTGATCATATTAATCGAT
>JAVQJF010011591.1:0-20841 GCA_036023855.1 Gadopsis marmoratus
TAGTTGTCGGTGTTGTCAGACCCGCTGTTAATATTAGCAAGCTAACCAGCTAACTACATCGTTCATTTGTCTGACATGTACCGTGATATTTGCAGCAATGACGAAGACAGGTAAACCCGATTCATATTGGGCAGGTATCATGTACCAGTATGCCCAGGGAAAGTATCGGTTTACCACCGGTAAAAAGCTGGGATCCAGGAAATGGTAGGCTGTCATGCAGCGCATTGACGCCTATCCACTGACTCCTGTTTACGGCGACCAAGTCCGTGAAAGACACATCATCCCTCACATCATCTCAGGTAATCTGATCCATGTGTATCTACATGATAGTCTGTCATTGAAGTCATTGATTTGCAGATGCTATGAATGAGGTGTTTCATTGATAATAGTCTCAATGTGTCTTTTTGTGTTGCATGCATAACAACTGTATTGGTATAGGAGTATGTATGGAGTCCCTCCCTTTCTCTCTCTTTCGCCACCTTTTTTTCCCCTCTTTTTCCCTTCTTTCCCCACCCTAGCAGTCCCTTTTGCCCCATTTTTGGCCGAATGGATAAGGCACTGGCCTCCAAAGCCAGGGATTGTGGGTTCATGTCCCAGCAGAAGTGTGTAGCAGAGTGTCGCAGCAGAAGCGTGCTAAATAAGACTTAAACTATCCTAGTGCGGTGCCTGTAATGCCAAGTAAACATTCCAGTCTCTGCAACAAAATGTGATGATCAATGGTATCAAAAGCAGCACTAAGATCTAACAAGACAAGTACAGAAACAAGACCTTTAAAAATTTATATTTTACAATCACAAATTTCTCAGACAAATTTAACAAAGTTACAGGTATATGACAGTAGCTATGCTGTGAGATCGGCTGTACTAACATTTCAAATGAGTCATGACAGAGTAGTTTAGAAGCAAGAAGTAGAAAAAGTAGAGCCAGAAGCATCTGTGACCACATCTAAATGACCTGCAAAGGCGAAAAAATGTGGCTGCTGATGAACAGACACCCCACAGATTGATAGACACAAGAATATAGAATGCTGTACAAAATACTATAGGAAACCAACTGGAAAGCTTGTGTTGCTTCTGATAATTAGAAAAACAATCTAAAGATATTGTGACTGACGGGGACCGTGAGAGGTGGGGCAATACAACATACCTCAGTCACAGAGACAGACAAAGTAAATGTGATTCAGATACACACACAAAATAAAACAAATAGGTACAGACTGAGAGATATGAGTCAGAAAGGTACATAGAGAGAAACAGTAAAAGAGTAAAAGATAAGCCAGACAGGTATGTAGACAGAACCAGTAAAACTGGCACAGAAAGAGAAGCACTGAAAGACAGACAGATATAGATACAGGGACAGTATCAGACAGATGGTTAGAAAGAGCCAGGTGAATAAAGGGCAGGTTCAGAGACAGTAAGAGAAAGGGACAGACAGGTAGAGACAGACACAGTATCAGACAGACAGCTAGAGAGACAGAGAGGGACAGGTGCTGACCCTGCAGTGTCTCCTTGTGAATATGTCTTCTTTCATTTCCCTCCTCACTGATGAGACACAAACTTATGATTTGCCCTCTCCATCGAGGCTCTATAACTCACCCTCACGCCTGCCACTCGCTGTCACTGTACGAAGTCCGATGCTGGTTTCTGGGTGAAATACGGCTGCCTGGGCGGTCCCTGTGGCCCTCTCCAAAACAACATTAGGCTGAAAAAATGGCAGGAGGAGGTGCAGGGTTAATAGAGTGATCACCCACTTTTAATTAAAAAAGTTAAACAAGACAACGGGGCGAGGATGTTATTACAGGGAATGAGACGGGAGCAGAGAGATGAATTGCAGCCTCCGAGGTTGGGTTAATAAGGACACAGGAGCATGTAGGACATGAGGATCAAATGCGTGTGTGCGCGCGTGTTGAAAATCAGGGTTCACAAGGATAAAAACTTAGTTTTAAGCAGTTTGACTAATTTTTCACAATAACTGATAAGAGTTAATAACCAATTCTCACCATATACTGTTTGTAGTTAGTGAAATCTATGAACTGTATGAACTACCACGTTTGCTGGCAGAGTGCCTTTCTATCATGTGGTTAACATTGTGAAATGGTCACAGTTAAGTTTAAGCACCACGGTTGTCGTTGACTTATTTTAAACACAATGTTAACCACATGCTAGAAAGTCTTTCTGGCAATACGGTCACTGTTTGATTAGGTTTAGGCACCAAATCTACTTGGTTAGGTTTAGGAAAAAATTAATCTTGCATATAGTTGATAACCTATCTTTAATAATTTAAGTTTTTTTTTTTAAGTTATGTAATATGAGAGCCTGATTTAGTAAAACATGGGAACAAGTGAACTAATTTGTAGGTACATTTCTTAATTGAGGGAACAAACTATAAGTTTCCACTGTACAATTAGTAGACAAAACTCTGATTCCATAAATCTGATGTAGTACTGGTGTTAAATGTGTTCCCCACAGATATGTAAACAAACTGAACAGCATTCACTCACGGATGGTAAAAACTGATTTAATCACCTCATTGCCACAAAATGAGACAAATCAAACACTCCTTTTTCTGTTTAATATCTGAAACGGATCCAACTCTCCCCATTTAGGCCATGTCAGCTTGCACAGCACCCCTCCCCCATTTACATGCATCATTTATTAATGGTAAGAGGTCTGCATAAAGCATTAGCCGCGTTTGTGATAAACCATTAGTGATGTATTTCATTTCTCAGTAGGAAACGGAGGAGTGTTGGGGGCCGTTAATATCCGTTAATGTTAAGAGGCGGCGGAAGGGGAAGAGGTTCCTCCCTCTGAGGTGATTAGACCCCTCCATTTAGTTAGAGGATGCACACACACACACACACACACTTTTTCATCTATACCCTATTTTGCTACACGTGTACATTCTAAATATACACACATTTCTACAAACACACAAATGATTTTGTTTTTGTATTTGTGTGCACACACACACACACACACACACACACACAAACAACAGAAAGAGAAAGCTCTTTTTCCAGTTGGTGGAAAGTAACCACATACAGTAATAAGTAGCCTAGCTTAGTTAAAGTAAGTGCATTTACCCAGATTTCTGCGCAATAAAACAATTTTGAGGTACTTCAAAAGAGGTACTTTTTTCCAACAAGCAAAACACAGAAACAATCCAGTAATAACTACATAATGTAACCAGAATGACTGACAGATTTCTCTATATGTTAATTGATTGAAATCTACAATGACAGGAGGCAACAAAAGGCCTTACTAACCTTGTGTATTTAAAACAGTGAGACTGGGTGTCTCTAGATGAGCAGACTGTGAATACAGTATCAACACCTTCTCTCCCAGTAAATAATCCATATTGTCGACCAGACACTGCAGATCAGTGCTTCCAGGTTATCATTCCCCTTTTGATATGATATTCAAAACGATTGGATACAGTTCAAAACCAGCAGATACAGTAGGCAATAGATAAGTCTATAGATAATTATAATCTTTCCCACTGTAAACACCATCCACATGTTTAATATACATAAATCTTGGATCTCACATTTTTATCAATGTCTCTCCAACTGGGAAACAAGTCCTGATACATTAAAATATTAAATGATCAATCCATTCATATAAAGTAGACACGATGGGGGCTTTTTCAATTATGTAAAATGATTGTACAACAAGTACCATAGCCATGTTATGCTACTTTAAATATTATATACTTATATATACACTTTTTATTTCTGTTTGGCATTTGTAATTATCTTGTAAATTAATTTTCAACTCCACCTAGGCCAACTAGAACATTAAAATCCTGCTAACATGTTAATGAATCAGTGTCCTGGTGGGTGGGTATAATAATAATAATAATAATAAACTTTATTTATATAGCACCTTTCATACAAGAAATGCAGTTCAAAGTGCTTTACAAGAAAGATATTAAATGCACCAAGTGCTTTACAGAATAGAATGCCATAAAACAGAAATGCTGTTAAGAAAAACAAAACTTGAGTAATATTTAAGAGCAAGTAAAAAGCATTAAAGAGTATAAGAAATTGCATAAACATAAAAATAGCATATTTAAAAGAAAACAGAAAAATCAGTTAAGAAAAGTAAAACCTGGAAGCTAAATTTAAAATAATGTTTAAAAATTCATCCTTCACCCTGATCCTTTCCTCTTCCTCTTTTTATCTTTTTTCTACTTCCTCTTTCTCTTGCATCTCCGTCTAAAATTTCAGACTTTTGTTTACCACAATAATTACCCGTCTTGGCATCTACTTCAACAGACAATGAGGTTACGTTAACACCATTAGGTTTCCCCTCATCTGCTGCTTCGACAAATCAAGCACTCACACAGTGTACATGTCAGTCATTCACCGCGGTTTATTACTTATTATTTTCTTTTTCTATTTTACCATTTTACCTGGACTAATCACACTGATTTACCTGGACTAATCACACTGAGTCCTATTTACCTGGACTAATCTCACTGAGTCCTGTTTACCCAGACTAATCTCATTGAGTCCTATTTATCCCGACACAATCGCATGGTGTCTCTTTTGCTTTCACTCAGTACTCTCTTACTTAGCCATTTCCGCCTTCACCCTGATCCTTTCCTCTTCCTCTTTTTGCCTTTTTCTCTACTTCCTCAATTCTCCTTTCTTGTTTCTTGTTCCTCCAGTCTCCTGTCCAGTCTCCTGTCTTCCTGAGCTCTCTCTTAATATTTTCCTCCTATAATATTTTCCGATTTTCCTCTTTCTCCCTTATAGTGTATCCTCTATCTAACAACCCCCACTCAAGAACATTTACCTGACCGTACCTGGGGCAATGGGTTAATGTTGCATTTACACCGGCACCTGCGTTGACATGCATTTATTCCTGCTCCATATAAGATATAATACTTATATGTATTATACAAATGTCACCATAATTATACAAATATACGTATGTATTATAGAGCTCCGATACAAATCACATGTTCATAGCAGGGAGAAATGGGGTCTGTGGCTTTTCCTCTGGTGTATGGAATAGTTTGAATCCAGCCTTCCCATTGGCTAGTGTTCAGCAGTGCCATCAGGTAATACATAGAATTTAAAAGGAAAATTGGATAAGAAGCCAAGCTGTGACACAAGCAAGTCCAATGGTTTGGAGCCTGTGTGTATGTGTGTGTGTGTTGGTCTCTGGAGTTTTAGCAGACAGGATCAGATATAAATTAGTAATGATGAGTATGCAGCTGGTGTAACTCTGTTTGTCACTACAATGTTCATCTTCACAGCTCAGTCACATTTTCAGTCACGGTCATCAAAACAACCGAACATTCTCCACTTCACTCAGTGTTTGAGATTCACCTGGTTTAAGAGCTTTCTATTTCGTTAATTTTCTCATTAATTTATATATATATATATATATATATATATATATATACACATATAACATTGACCAATCACCCCTTCAGGCGGTCTGTTCCTCCTTCAAGCTCAGGTCCTCTACCTGGTACTGGGAGCTTGAGGGTCCTGCGCAGTATCTTAGCTATTCCTAGGACTGCACTCTTCTGGAACGAGATCTCGGTTGATGTTCCTGGAATCTGCTGGAGCCACTCTCTCAGTTTGGGGGTCACAGCCCCGAGTGTTCCGATTACCATGGGGACCACTGTTGCCATCACTTTCCACATCTTGTCCAGTTCTTCTTGCTATTTCTCAAGCTTCTCGTATCCCTTCTTCCTGATGTTGCTGTCACTTGGGATTGCCACATCTGTCACTACTGCCTTTGTCTGCTGTTTGTTATGTTTGGTTGGTTCGCCATCAGAAGTTTGTCGTTCTGTATCTGGAAGTCCCACAGGATCTTGGCTTGGTAATTCTCAACCACCTACGGAGGTGTGTTTTCTGCAGCAGACAAGTGATCGAGGATGAGCTTACACCCGGGGTAAGAAGAGGTGACAAAAACCAACACATCCTGTGCAGAAAAATAAGATTGTGTGAAATTTTGTGGAGCCTTTTAGTTGGCTTTGCGTGGCCATGATGAGAGTGAGAGCTCCGATAAACCCGGGATATTCCGTGGGTTGGTGGATTTTGTTGCCTTCCTTGATGGAGCGTTGAAAGAGCACCTTGAGAATGCCACTCTATTTAACGGAACTTCAAAAACTACTGGACTGTATACTGGACTGTATGATATGTTCCCTCACATGTTGTGAGGGAACATATCATCAAATATCATCAAATTTTCTATCAATTCAGGCAGATGAGATAATGGATATTGCCACACAGTGCCAACTTGTGCTTGTGCTGCGATACATTGATGACCAAAAACAACATGCAGGAAATATCTTTTGAGTTCATCCCTCTGCAGTCAGCTACAGCTGAGTCCATTGCTACAGCACTAAAAGAGTGTCTTGCTGCCATCCTTATATAGATTTTCTTGATAAAGTAGTGGCCCATAGACTGCCAACATCCAGCAATGTCAGATGGAACTTTCACAGCCGTGCCATCAATACCATGTTTGAGCACTGAGAGGACCTAATCCACTGTTTTGAGAGCATACGAGACTCAGGTGACTTTGACCCTGCTACCGTCAGAGAAGCAGGCGCCTTCGCTATGTGACTGGAAGATCAGAATTTTAAGTTCTTTCTGTAACTTTTTCACCACATCATGCCACATGTGGACCTCCTCTATGCCGAGTTCCAGAAGAGGAACATTGATTCGGGCCATAACACGTTAACATTTAGCCCATAGACTAATGATGGATGACGCATCTTCACTTCCTCCTGCAGTACAAAAATGAAGCCAAAATATCCCGGGTACGGGCTGTGCCATCTTGCGGTGGTGATGTCATGTGGAGCCAGAATCTGTGCACTAGTGATCTGTGGTGGAGCACCATATCATGTATACATGATATGTATACAGCTGCCTGAACCAATCACAGTTGTCAATCCTGACGTGACACCTCCTTTTATAGAATCAAATAACTACTTCAACCCAAACTTATCACAAAAATGCACTTGAACATACATACATCAGCATGATAAGAATGACCTAAAATGACAGAAACCATCTTTGGGACTATTTTATATGATGTGTACTTTGCCAGCCACCAGAGGACGATGGAGATATTTTGGCTTAACTTTTGGGGAGCTGCCATGCCATCCAGCTTTATATACAGTCTATGGTTTAGCCACATTAGCTTGCCAACTGACCAGGCAGGTACTACATCATCAGACCTGGGCTTTATGTGTAAACTAAAACATCAACTAGTAAGCTAACAAAAATATTTTAGTTAATAATTAAACATATCCAAGCATAAACCTAGATTCATAATGTAAAATGATAATTATATCTTTGTTTAAATATAATTAATAAAATCCAAAACCTTATTTAGCATGTTAGCTTTTAGCTGTGCCGACTCCAGTCTCCACATCACAGATGAAAGGTTTTCATCAGTCATGTGACTTCTATTTTGTGTGTTGTTTTAGTTAGCTGAGCAGAAGGTTGGATAGATATCATTACCAAAACACAAAAGATGGCTCATTGATGAAATGATCAATACCCCAATTAAAAACAGATATAAGTTAACTGTGTCTGATTACTTACTTTTAAATGGACAAAGCCTTCAACACTGCAAGATGTTTACAGTGCTAAGTATCTCAAATACGCTCTCCAGAGAGAGTGTTCCACCTTCTGTAACAATCTGTCCCTCTTCTCCAGTCACATTCCTAATTTCCCAACAGGGAGGAAAATTAGCACTAGCCACGAGCCAAATGCTGCTTTAAAATATTAAGGTAGCTAGTCGCGCTACCTATCATGCTGCTGTCTCGACTTTCTCCATTTCTGTCCTTCTCTTGTTACAACCTTCAGTGTAGAGCTGACCGTGGAACTCAGAATACATCAACCACTGGCCATTGTTCTAGAAGATACAGTAATAGTAACAGTCAGTCAGTAAACAGTCAGGACATCAATGGTTAAACTAGCTGAACTTGGAAAGTACAAAGAAGTTATAAGAAGGTGTGTGTATGTGTCCAGAGACAGACATACTCTACTGAAATCCACTTAAAATGTGCCGCTGAGTCACAGTCAATGATTAAAAAATTCAGTCTGAAAGATAGAGCAGTGATGGGGTGTGTGAGCTAATATTTGGATAGATATTGATTGTCATTTTTACAGGTCATTTCCTCTAAAGATGATTAATATATCTGTTTCTCATTCATCCTACAATCCACAGTCTCCAGTGTTTAACCTTCAGGCTGGCTCTACCTGAGGGGAGATAGAGGAAGACTGGTGAGCAGAAGGTCGCTAGTTGAGTCCACTCGAGGAAACACTGAGCTTATTAATATAAGTACTTTGACAATGTAATGTTTTATCCAGTTGGCAGCATGGATAAAGACAGCCTAGTTACAAGTCTAATTAGAGGGTTATTGTGATTTTCTTATACTGTATTAAGATCTGGTTAATATGAGGAAATTCAAATTTTGGGTGCCTTTTAATGACCTCCTGACAACAAAGGAACATACTACTTGGAAAAGTTACATGTATTCTTTGCACAATTTATTGCTATACTCACGACATAATGATTTTACATCTGGGTTCTCTGACTGGAGACATCATGAGCAAATTTCGGACAAGAGGAGTGCAAACATAGGCACAGCATGCTTTCTTTGCTGTGCAGATGGAAGAATGTGGAGCTTTGCTTGGGCTTCAGAGGGATGCTGAGGGGAAATATTGGAAAAAGGTATTGAGGCGTATTGTGACAGTAATCAAAATCTTGAGTGAGAGAGGCCTAGCATTCAGGGGCAATGATGAACGTTTTGATGATGAACATAGAGACGTATGGTCAAATTTGACATGGGTCAACACCATACCTGGGTGAGACAGTAAAGTAAACGATTGCAGACAAACTACAGCATGCCATGTACTTCTCAGTCATCAGATTAAACCCCTGATATGTAGTCCATTGATCAATTGGCATTCATTTTTAGATGGGAGGGAAAGGACAGAGGAGACTCCACATACCCAGTCGACCTGGACCAAGCTTTTGGAAATTAATTTATTCAGTTGAAGAATTTTGTGTGGGAAGAGAAAAACTGTTCATCTAAGGAAATTCTGCACATTCTGCGGAAACATTGACTGCAGACCACCTTCTGGTCAGCACTCAGGCTGTTCTTAACCCTGCCCATTACCAACTGCAAGGGTGAGAGATCTGTATCAACTACGAAACAGAAACGGTGTGCTCTACCTGCTGGTCATTGAATCCAAACTAGTCAAGGGAATGGACTTTGAGGATTTAATTAGGTACTTTGCATGCACAAAGTCAAGAATGATGAAAGATGTTCAACTAAAGGCAAGGGTTATTTACCATTATTTCCAGGCAAATATGTAACAATGTGGTCAATTTGATATTTGTGGAATGGACTGACACATCCTTCCTACATCCTGGTTGAAAGGCCAGGGACCCCTTGTACCAAATTGACACCAAACATAAGTACAAAATACATGTAGCCAGGTGAACTGGGGTACAGGGATGATTTTCGGGCCTGCATAATAGAACTGCGGCGATTCAGGCAAAGTACTTTTAAATAGGTTATGCCAGGGAGTTAGGCAGGGGGCGCTAGGGCAATAGGAGTTTATCCCGAAGAAGAATGCGCAGCGAAAGTAACAGGAACTTCCACTAGAGCAGATCGGCAAGCGCTGAGGAGACACTGCTGCAGACTCGGGAAGCATACCGAGGGTGTGTATGAGACGTCGGCGCCTGGAAAGCATACGCAAAAATGGAAGAAAGCTGCGCGGAAACGGAGGAAAGCAGCGTGAGTGTTCATGTGGCACAGAAAGCAATGTTGTGCAGGCACAATACCGTTCCGAATGTGCAGTAATGCAGGGTGTGTGTTTCCACCCCGTTTTAGAGGGGAGACGATTGCTGTGGGAATACACCTGCCAGTGTTCAGCAGAGTTGCGAGACACAGGGGGAGGAGTGAACTTTATGCTGTGAGTGATATGTATGTTTGATGGTTGCAAAATGTTATACACACATGTATTATAGCAGACTGATGAGAAGGTTTTGTGATGTGTATAAGTTTCCTTTTCTAACATAATATTTGTGTTCTCTTTTTATTTTTCATGCAGTCAGGGCTGCTACTGTTGTCTATGGTCAGTAAAGTTACAATTCATAAGTGTACAAGCTAGCTCGGTGGAGTTATAGCGAAGTGATTGCTCCATTCAATTAGAGAGAACTTTCTGTTACCATTATATCTCAACCTCATGGTTAATGTTGCGCCAATGATCTGGTGTAATCGGGGAAATAAAAGACCCTTATAAATTTATACATGGTGTGCCTGCGTTTCCTATGTGCACCGCACCGCGCATTCATGTGCTGAGCCGTACATCAAGTTGACTGGCCCACATACACTTAGCTAGTAAGTAAGTTAGATTGCACATTAAAGGTGTCATTTAAACAACAAAAATAAATCACCTTAAATCCTAACTCCAAATGACACAACAATTCCTGTGCACTCGATTATGAATATGTGTTAAAATATGCAGGTTATGGAGAAGGAGGAAAGTTTCTTTGTACTTTTTAAAATGATTTAGCTTTTATTTATTCTGGTCAAACTCCCATTGATTGTATCTTCTAATATGGTTGATTGATTTGTTGTGAGATTCTGGGTAATACCTGATGTAAAATGAAGCAGGTGCAAAAATGTGAATTACAGATTAACTTAATCTCTTCTGTTTCTCTGTTGTATCTGTGCAACTATTTATTCCCTCCCACACGTCTGTGTCACTCACTCATTTCCCTCAATTGACACTAAATTTAATTTTCACCTTCATCATCTGAAAATCAAACAGATTACATTTTCTGAAATGAAGTGCATCAGTATCACTCTGCTGCATGTATTAGACTGTCCCTATTTATTCTGCCAATAGTTGTTTAGTCGGTACACTGTAAAAAATTTGATATGCAGAATCGGTGCTCAGATCTTAATGTAGGGTACCAAAGGTGGAGTGACGTGGCTCAGAACCCCTCCGGACTGGCCAGATGTTTGTCGGGATCCTCGGCTCGCCCTTATCTATTTGTTTCTTATAATCTTCTAAAACACTATTAAAATCAACTGAGTCCAAAAGAGTTAAAAATGAATAGAGTTTACTGTCAATTCAATAATACAGCAACACCCGAGTTCCGGAAAGCAACTGAACTCGTACAATCATACACACACTTTTATACCCTTGATGCCCCATCCTTTCCAAGTCAGAGTCGGGGATCTCCTTGAGAAAAGGGTTACCTCATTATTGCTGTGATTCCCACACATCTGCCTGTGTCCCCACCCTACCTGCTCCTGAACTGACCTTCAAGAGAAATAAGAATGTGCTACCCCACTCCAAATTCCTTGTTCAGTCTTTATCTAGCTGTTCCCAGGGTTTGTCTGTGTCTTCCCACAGCCTGTTTATCTGACTCTCTCTCTCTGTGCTTGGTGTGGCTCTGCCATCTTAACTGTGTGTCTGTGTGACTGACCTTGATTCTGTATGCCTGTGTATCGTCCCAGTGCAGTAGGTCACAAGTTCGCAATTCAATGGTGTCTCGTACTGACAATGATGTGATCAGGCCACAATGATTTGATCAGGCCATTCAGTGAAGTTATTGATTTGACAATTATTTTGACAATGCTTTAAATGATTTTAAATGATATATGCTTTAAATGATGATGCTTAAATGATATATATAACCAAAAAATATCCCACAGTCGACCGACTCAAAGCTCAAAAACGGCTTATTTGTGGACACATACACTTGATACTCTGTTTCCTTTTGGTCTGAATGACGGATTATTTAAACCATTTAACTGTCCTGGGATGGCCACTGCACCAAGTGGGATTGGACTACTTCAACCCACGGATCTTTTTATTAAACTTGTCCTCAAACTGTTTTATGTGGGGACACAAAAGAAAGAAAGGTGCAAGTGAGGACTCAAGGCTATACTGTCACATTATTGTATTGATTTCTATCAGTCGTTCATGCACACACCTGGCTTTACAGTTGATGCTATATCCTACCTCTGTCTTCTCTTCAGGGTCAAGGACAGTTAGGATAACATAATTTGGATGGATTGTAATCCAACAGAGACCATATATTCTCAGAAGTGCTTTACCATGCAATTAAAAAATGTTTATTTATTAACCTACATATATTATATATATTTTTTATACTAATGTACTTATTCTTTTATTTTTAAATCTTAATTCGTATTTATTTATTCAGGGTGGCAGTCTTACGCTTTGCCTATTAAGAGTTTTTTAATGTGTTTTTAGTTTTAAATGTCACATGTGGGGATTTGATTTTAACAAGGGGGCTGCCACCTCCTTTAAACTAATACGTATTACCATAGAGGCCCAATTCTTGTGTGTTATATGGTCCCCTTCGGGGGTTGTTTTGTTATTTTAGTTTTTTATTCTTTTAGATATTTCTTTATACTTTTTTATTCCTGTATGTAATGATTGTTTTATAAGCCTTCTTATTTGTGAGGAAAGGTAACTTTTTAAAAAAAAAAATCAAAATAGATTACTCTGAATTTTTTTAAAAAAGGGTATCCAAAAATCAATAATGGATCATTTTTATATACCTGTGTCTGTACCTATTCGTCCTCTGGATGAGTCCTTGACTTTGACCAAACCCCTTAAAACTACTAATATAGTGCATTGTCTACATTGCCAGCAATGTTCGATGTTACATAATGGGGACACAGGTAACTGCTATGAGATAACTGTTATGATATAGCGCTATATAAATAAAATTGAATTTAATTGATCTTCCACCACATCAGGTTTAAACAGCACCAATATTACATTAGGAAACAAACCAAAGACAGCCATTTTTAAACATTTTAGAGAACATTCTTGGCAGGACATTTTAAATTTGTGGTCTACAGTCTAGCAGCCACTGGTCCAAGACCCAAACACAACGAGCGGAGAGGCAAATGAATGGCAAATTGGACACCATTTATCCGAGGGGTCTTAACAAGAAACATTAAATTTATGATCTTTTATTATTGCTTTTAAATTTTTGGTTGTTTCTGAGAAATATAAAGGATTTGGGAGGGAAAGCGGTTCCCCCTGTAAGTTTTTTATTGGGTGTTAATAGTGGTGTGTTTATTATTTTAATTATATATAGCACTTTACTTACTAATATCTATATTGGATTGTAGTGGTTTATTTATTCTAAATATTAATTTACCTTTTGTGCTTTCCACTGCCTTCCCTCCCAAACCCAATACAGGACCATTGATTTATTTATTGTCATCACTTTATTCGGTGTGTTTTATTTCTGATATTGCAAGTTGTGTTTTGATTGTATGTGGGACATTGAGAGGATTAGTATGAATTTTAGAGTGGTTTAATTTATTGTATGTTATTTATAGCACTTATTTTATGGATGTTATTTATGGTCTTGTTCTTTGTGTATTATTTATCTTTGGGGATTAGGAATTTTTTTTGGGGGGGGGCATTGTTCCTACAGCCAGTGGTCCACTCCATGATCCATGCCACCTTCCTCCGGCCTCTTTCATCCCCTATAAACCTGATGGCACACTAATCTCAGCACAGCATCGGCTACAAATGTGAGCACCGCGACCCACTGCAGGACGAGATTGCAAACTGAGAAGGAGCTTCTGAAACAGAAGAAAATTATTGTAATGATGCCATTGCACTTTATGGAACATTTGAATAACATTCATACATGTCTGTATCATCAAACTGGTTTAACAATAAAAGGACGAGTGAAAAAATCTGGTTACTTCCATCATTTTTGTGCAAGCTATTCATGAACACTTTTTCCCCATCTTTTTTCAAAAATAATCTCAAACTGTCCTTTCAAAAAATGAAATCGACCAGCAGCAAATAATTCAATATTAGTCTGAAAGCCATGAAACTTCACAACCACTTTCTCATGTTAACTGAACAGACAAAAAGCTTCCATGAGAAAAATTATTTAACTTCAAATGTTTTGCGTTGTTTTTATAATTCAGTTTATAAAAAAGTCACAAATTCAATGCAGCAGAACTAGAGACGCTGTATTTTTAATTACACATATTCTTCCTCATCAAAACCTGCCACCAACATTACCCACAATGCAACTCTACCGCAGCTACATCAGTCAGAGATTCAAATCTGTGTTATGCTGGTTGTGTCTAATGTAGCCCCAGATTAGTTTCTCACAATTCTGACCATCTGTCAAACAAGCATCATCACTGAATGAATCTGCTGTGGATTTTTTAGATACCACCACTTTCAAAGGCTCCGATTTTATAGAAAGACACAAGTTGGATTTTAACATCTTCTTCAAGGAGACAGACTGTATAAGAGTAGCTTCCATCCGAAACACACATTTGCAGGACTGATTAAGTCACACTTACTGAGATTCCACAGAATCTGCACTCAACATGAGGATTTTAAACGAGCTACATAGATGACATTTTCTGACTTGTCCAATAGGGGGTACTCTTGCTCTTTCTTGAGGAGAGCATTTAAGACATTTCAACAGACCAGAGCCCAGATACTCTCATCTGCACTCCAATTATCACTACCTATTCGCCATCCACGGTGAAGCCGATTAAAGTGATTAAGAACAACTTCAAAAATCATAGAATCATCACGGCCTACAGGAAAAATAATAACCATCAAACCACTGGTTGACTCCAGACCTAGGGGGCACGGGGAAGTTTTTCAATAATGCGTCTAGGTACGTAATAGAAATAATAACAACGTTGTCAGAACAGAGACTCATGGCAATACACATTGCAAAAAGTCTGTCTAATTACCTGCAAACTGTGTGGACTGCAATATGTGGGTGAAACCGGGAACACTTTGTCAGTCAGATTCACTCACATATATAACATCCAAAAAAGGAAAAATACACAGACTCCAGCAGTACAGCACTTTGTGCAACATGGATAGTCTGCTCTTTTCAACCATCATCTTTCAAAGTAACCCACGCTGGTGTACAGCTACAGATCTGGATACAGACTAAATGAAAAGTAGGTCTGCCACAATGAAAAGAAAAATGATGGACTGTGCAACTAGATTCTTGCCCTTAGTGGGGGAATCCAAATATTTCATTACGTAACCCTGCTGTTGTTTTCACTGTTAACCTTTGACCTATGAACTTTTTTTGTCTGTATATAAAGTGTATATACACTCAGTAAGAGAGATGTCCATCAATTCATCTGGTGCAGAAACAATGGAGCTGTCAGCCAATCACATCACATTACAGACATTACAAATTGGGAGCGGCAGTACAGCACAGTGATATATTTAGAACTGTCAGATTTCATTGTGTATGTGCAGCAAAAGGCCGGTGGGGTTGAAATTTTCAGATTGGAAGATGCACAGGTGAAGGACTTTGAACAACACGACGGAGGACAAAGTCATTAATCGCCGTACAGTCACTTGATGTTGTAGCGCTCTTCAATTTGGGATTGCTGGTTAATATTACTAATTAGTATAATCAGCATGGTCATAGTGACACTGCCACACCCATTCTTCCACTAACTGCAGCAGCGCCTGATTTGTTTCATTACAGGTGAGAGAGAGTGAGAGCAAGAGAGAGATTATAATCAAAGCTACCAAACTGATGACAAGACAGCTTCAGTTTCTGGTGATAAGGCAGTGCTGATGTCACTTACTCCTCCAAGACAAAACACTGATCAGCTGCGGAGATACACACACACACACACACATACACACATTTTTCTTTTCTGTAGTGCTGGATGTGGTGTAACCATGGTGACTGAGTTGCCATGGGGACACTGCATCTCTCTCTGTTCTTTATTCTGACATCAAAGCCCCGCCCACCACATTTTAGAACTAAATGTGATTGGAGGGGGATCCGAGCGGATGATTTGGAGACAACAAAAAATGTAAATGTTTTCAAAACCAGAAAAGGAAGAAAATTACATATAAAACCAGTTTGTGATATTTGATTTTTATCGTCAAGTCTAAAGGTGGAAATTAAAATAGAGTTTCTGTCTGCAGACTCAACCTGCTTCTGGTCACCTGTCAGTAATAAGCTTCCCCTGGAGGCTTTAACACCTAGCAGATACAATCAACCAGCAAGTAGAAAATCATTACTGTCTGTCAGGGGAGAAAAGTACAGGCGACATTTAAATGGACCCAAATGCAGACGGTACAGGCGGACTGGAGCAGTTCAACGGTAACAGGTAAGTTCATGTTCAGGCACAGAAGCACAAGGAACATACACAGGGCAAAACAGGAACATGGAAACTAAGCACATGGCAAGCAGTGTGAAACAGTCAGCGCACAAAGAAAGGGGACCCATGTGTATAAAAGGAACACTGGTGAACCTGATCTAAACTGGTGGGAATAGAATAAAGAAGTAAATGATAACATAGAAAAACCAATAGTCCTTCAAATTAAAACAGGACACAGACAGGAATTAGCAGGCTTAACACACATTCTACTTTTATAAACTAGGCAAACAGGAGCAATGATCTCGCAATGAGTGGATGGGAAGCCAGGGAAGAAGTACTGCAGGTGATGACTGATGAGGAGCAGGTGTGCTGTCGTGATTGGGACTGGCAGCCCCGCCTTCCAGTAGACACGTGCACCCATACACACAGAGACAGACAGACACGAGAGAGGGGACAGGGAAATAAAACGCACACCGGCCACTGGGGGACCGTGACAGAGACCAACAGAAAAACAAGGGTTTGGTCTTGGACATCTTATAAACACACTACAGCAGAATAAGAGCAGACAGCAGCAGGATTTACATTAACCTGAACTCAAGATACATATAAAACATCAGCTGACTGTCTCACTGTCAGATCTGTCCCACTTTGAAACCTCTCTCACAATTCTATTCAATATGCTTTATTAGCATGAATGTTACAAAGACAATATTGCCAAAGCATCAGGTAACAATGACATTTAAAAAGTAATCTCTTTGTCTCACCTGTCTCACTTTCAAAATTCTGTCACTCTCAGACCTGATTCTGCTCAAGGTTTCTTCCTATGAAAATACTTTTTCCTTGCCACTGTGTTCTAGTGCTGCTCATGGTGGGAATTGTTGGGTCTCTGTACATAAAGAGTCGGTCTGGACCTGCTCTAACTTTGGAATGTATCTATTCAAATAAAACTGAATTTAACTGTCTCATTCTCACTCAGTTTTTGGTACTAAATAAATTATCTTAGAAAGATCTCTCAGTCCAAGTCTTACATCAGTCCTGGTATTTTATCAGTAGTAGTCCTACATCTATTCGGATCATATTTTAGGATAATGAGAGATTTTTTCTTCACGGTGACCACTGGTGATACTACAGCCATTTGGAAACTGTTGTGTTTCCATTGTTACACTAAAGGAGAGGAGAACATAATTGTGTTTTAGGAAACATTTTAAACAATCACAACTGGCTAACAGGTGGGAGGGGGGGGTATAATGGTTGTGTTTGTGTCATCATGCTGACTGCAGCTCAGTAAACAGCTTTCATCATCACAGCATGACAACAGAGAGAGATAGAGGCAATAACAGGAGAATAAAAGGAAATATTAATATCTCAGCCTTTCTCTGCCTCTCTGTATTATCCTTTACTCTCAGTCTCCAGACTGAAACTACTCAATTTATGGACGTATATTCCTATCTTTAATCAAGAGCATGCTCTTTCAGTTTGAGAGCATACTTTATTAATTTCATCTTCAGATTTTGTGGATTTCCGCAGGTATAAATACTCTCCTGCTGCACCAGTGAACATCCAGGGAATGGACATCGAGAAGGTGAAACCTTACAAGTACCTGGGTGTTTGCCTGAACAATAATCTGGACTGGACATACACCACTAACGCACTGTACAAAAATGGACAGATTAGGCTCTATCTCCTAAGACTCCGGTCTTTTGGAGTGCAGGGGACAATGTTGAGGACTTTATTTGACTCTGTGATTGGCATCAGCCATCTATTATGGTGTGGTTTTCTGGGGCAGCAGCATCTTGACTGCTGACAGGAAGAGACTGAACAAGCTGGTTAAGAAGGCCAGCTCTGTCCTGGGATGCCCCCTGGATCCAGTGGAAGTGGTGTCGGAAAGGACAATGATGGCCAAGCTATCATCTCTGATGGAGAACACGTGCCACACCATACAGGACCTTTAACAACACTGGGCAGCTCCTTCAGTGACAGGCTGCTTCACCCACGGTGTGTGATGGAGAGATACTGCAGGTCCTTCCTTCCTGCTGCTGTCAGACTTACAACCTTAGCCCACTACCCAGAACTGAGAACTGATAACTCACATAATATGCAATACCAATATTCATATGCGCAATAACGTAAATTCTGTAGTTTTTAGTATATAAACATTTTTACCTTCTATTTTTCTTTTGCATGCTATACTTATTTTCTACTTTTTGCTTTCTTGCACTATCACTTTTGTTGCTGTAACCCTGCTATTTCCCCACTGAGGAACTAATAAAGGTTTCTCTTATCTTATCGTAAACCTGTAGGAGATGAGAGAGGCAAAGCTTAATCGCTTGTCAATGCTCTACCATCCAATCACAATATGTGGGCGGAGCTACAGTTAGTATTATAAAGTAGATCATTACAGATCTCCTCCGCTGTTCCTCTGAAAGGTCGACAAGTTAACAGTTAATCTCTGAACACAGAATCCATCCTGTCAATATTAGCTCAATGTGTGTGTGTGTGTGTGTGTTCTTTTACAACTATCGGTGTGAGAACCAACTTGGATTTCAGACCTTAGGAGTAGGGTCAATATGGCTGAAGCTGTGTGTGTGTGTTTGTAGCAGAGCTGCACTGGCACTGGCATTTTGGAGCAGAGTGGCTCCTCTTTTTTGCCCCATTTTTGTCCAGCAATTTCTCAGGGCCTGATGTGCTGTTAAATTAAGGCAATAGCTCTGAGCCAAAGGGGATGGGTTTAAAAACGTAATTGGGCCAGCCCAGTGACACTGACACTGTCAATTAGGAACTAAATCAATTTTTCCGATCATCTACCTGTTTCATGATGGGCCGGTCAGAAAAATAAATAAATAAGTTCATCCCAAAAGCATGTTTTACATGGGGACCAAACACAGAGGCCATGTGATAGCATCAACAAAAGTAATCTGTACTGTACAGCTACAATGATAACTCGCCCAGTACATGGGATCAATAAAGCAACACATTCATAATCCTTATTTCCACATGTAGTCTACTCCACCAAAGCACACACACACACACACATACATTAAACAGGGAGGTGGCTGTTTGATCTGAGACCAGAGCTTTAATCGGGTTGTACCCGAGAGACAGAGAGAGAAAGAGAGAGAAAGAGAGAGACACACACAGAGAGAAAGAGAGAGACAGAGAGAGAGAGAGAGAGAGAGAATGCATCACACGGACTCCGGAAGGTTATTATTCTAACAACAGGCGTTGTACTGTCTGCCGCCGTCTGTCTGTCTGTCTGTCTGTCTGTATTTTAACGTCACTGTTGCTGCTCGTGGCTCCCGGTGTGTTTCTACTTACACCTTTAGTGGGATGATGATCAGCAGACCTCAGGGAAGACCCCTGAGAGCTGCAGCTGGAGGAGCGAGCTGACGTTCAGGACGTGACAAGACCAGAGAGGGTCTGCAGTCCCGCTGGTCTGAGGAGCAGTTTACCGAGACAGAAGCTGTAGAAGCTCCGCAGGTCAGTATGTGACAAATACCGGGATTCAACCCATGAGATAACCTGTTAAATAGCCGTGATTTCCCACTGAGCTGTAGACATTACTTCAGCAGCAGTATTATTACTGACAGTTGTACTACAGAATTAGTTAGTATTAGTATTTTATCCTTAATTCGTATTGAACACATTTTCTAATTTATTTGTTTTATTTATTCATTTATCATGTTCTGATAGCCTAAAAGAGATTGCCAGGGATCACTTGTGACATATTTATTGATGGAGTAACTGTTGGGTCTCTGCAATAAAGAGTCAGTCTGGACCTGCTCTGTATAAAAAAGCCCTGGCCCCAGACATCATAGAATTATCTTCTATGAAATATTTTCAGGGTCATTTGACTATTTTTGACAGGGACAGTACAGAGCTGAAACGAAATGGGCAGCTTTGGGGGGTTGTGTTTTAGTATAACATTATTATTTAATTGTGGTATTAAAAGGTGCTGTTTAAAAAGGTTACATCAGACAGACATGTGATATATACTGTATACAGAGAGACAGAATCTAACCATCAGTAATGCCAAAGGACAGCAGGAACTGAAGCTGAAAAGAACATTATATAATTTTGTCTGTCATATTATAAAGAACAAAACACACCTTTGACATTTTTAATAGGTGAACTGAGTTATTGTGGATGATCATTTTAAAATAAGTTATATTTGAAAAATTAGGCTTTCTGTAATCTGCACTTTTACAAGTTTTAGGATTAGGGTTAGTTATGTGCTGCTGGTTTGTTGCAAATTATTGTCAAATGTTCTGCTTTTCTTTGAGAGCTCAAATGTCTCAGAGAACCTGGGGAATGATCCATTATAATCCCTTAATATTATTAATTCATTATTAAACCATGAACCATCACAACTGCAGAGTTGAGATCAATGAATAATGTTAATGTCACACACCAGAGGAGGAGGATACAAAAGCATGACCCAGAGACCGGCGTATGGAGTTGTTACGCCCCTGTCAAAGGGGGTGAAATAATCACAGAGTGATTTCGGGTGTGTTTTCTCACTCGGAACTTTACTCTAATCAAAAATAAAGCTTTACAAATATACAATACAAAATACAACAAATGAAAAATATACATTGTTTTGCAATACTATTAAATTCAACCAAAGTGCATGACATACTACACAAAAACACAATAATACAAAATGGCAGCGAT